>BMAC01000165.1:545048-595891 GCA_014905375.1 Phtheirospermum japonicum
CCCGTAGAAGGAAGGTAAAAGGTTGAAATGAATTGCCTTAAGCTCATAATCTCGGGCCGCTGGGCCTAGACGAATGCATGATGTAGATGGGCCAATCACGGGCCTAGCAAATTCACGCATACGAGCCGGTTGAGGCTCATGTTGATGAAACGGCCGATTAAATGGAACGTACGGTCCTCGAGGATGAAATTGTTGTTGTTGGTTGAACTGTTGTTGATGAGAGAAATAAGGCATCTGTTGTTGATTCAGTTGCATGCCTTGATTGTTGTCGTGATGATTGAATTGATCTTGATTAAACGGTGGTGGATTGGGTATATTATTTTGTTCATCACGAGTTTCCAGTTGGATTGGTTCCGACGTATTTGTTCCGGATGAAGCCATTGATGATTCAGCTATTGATGTCAATCTTGCTCGATTCACCCGTTGGATGTTGTCGACTAAAGGTAATACTTCTCCACCCAAGGACCTACGTCCTTGCATTCACTAAAAAACAAATTAAAACAGTCGAGACACAATAACACAAACTTAAACAAACTAAACTACACATATACGAACAAACATTTTTGGACAGCCTTTGTCAATTCCCCGGCAACGGCGCCAAATTTTGAATCGAACTTTTTCGCATTTAAAATTAATGAAAATCTCGTCCGCAAGAGAACGGAGTTGTTGTATACGATAAGTTGATCCGAGTCGAATCACGAGGAATTGCAATCGGTGTCGAATGACGTTTGTTCACGATTTTTATAAAATAACACACGATCAATTTCTTTGTTGAAAGAGTTCTACAACTACGAATTTAAAAACGAGAATGCAATTATTAAAAACCTAATTAACTAATTAAACCTAATTATAAACATGAAAATTCAGATAATTAAAAATGAGAAGCATCAATATCAAACTAGTAAATTGAAAACACTTGAATTACTAAATAACATAATCGAACTAGCAATCTAATAAAGGAAAATACAACTTATGAAAGTTAAATCCAAAGCCAAACTACTAGAATAGAAAGTACAACTTATAGTTCATGAAAATCTGCAGCAATTGTTCAAGCTTCACAATAAACGATGACAAGCAACGATGGTAAGCTTAGAAATGAGCCTTCGATGCAATCTTCGAACGGAATCTTCAAATATGATGTAAAATGAAAGGGGAATGTATTTATAAGTGCTATGGACCTTGCCCCCTCGAAGTCTGGTGTTGCAAATGGAAAAATCAGCCGATTTTTATAGATTTCTTCAAAAATAACCGCTCAACCGCCGGAGCATCGACGGTGCGTCAGTCGACGCGAGCCAGGCTGCACGCGTCGACCAGGAAGTGCGTCGACTGACGGGGTTAAGATCTATGCTTCAGAACATTTACGTCGACGGTGCGTCAGTCGACGCGAGCTAGGCTGCACGCGTTGACAGGCAGTGCGTCGACCGACGAGCCTAGGATCGACGCTTCAGAACCTTTGCGTCGACGGTGGTCGACTGACGGGCCTAGGATCGACGCTTCAGAACCTTTGCATCGACGGTGCGTCAGTCGACGCGGGCGTAGCGTCAACAGTGCGTCGATGGTGCGTCAGTCGACGCACCTGCATGGCTTCGGCTCGTCGCTCATCCCGTTTTCCTCGTTTTGAGCTGAGATATTAACATTGAACAAAGTTAGATTTATTTCATACAAAATAAAGTAAAAACACATTAAACACCATAAGAACGAAAAACATAAAAAAGGAAGAAAAATGATAAAAAGATAAACTTAAAACACATAAAAGCACACAACATACGATGAAAAAACACACGAAATTCACATACAAATATGTACAAATCAATATGTATGTCCCACCTAATGTTGTTATGTAGGAGAATGCAGGTAGGCATCATATGCAAACCAGATCAAAATATGGAATTCATAAACCAAATGCATATGCTACACAGCTGAAAGATGATCATTATGAGCCCAAAACACCTAAGGAAGCAATCAATAATCCCATGTGGAGAGAAGCCATGGCTGCTGAGTATCAGGCACTTACAAGAAATAAAACATGGTCCCTAGTCCAAATGCCTCAGAACAGAAGAGCTATTGGCTCAAAGTGGGTGTTTAAGATAAAAAGGAACTCAGATGGATCAGTTGCTAGATATAAGGCCAGATTAGTAGCAAAGGGTTATACTCAGGCTCCTGGACTAGATTACACAGATACTTACAGCTCTGTGGTTAAACCAGCAACAATCAGGACAATTTTATCCTTGGTTGTCATTAAGGGATGGACCATTAAACAGTTAGATGTGGATAATGCTTTTTTGAATGGATAGGTGGATGCTGATATTTTTATGGAACAGCCCTATGGATTCATAAAGGATGGAGAGCAGGGATTGGTTTGTAAACTGCATAAAGCTCTCTATGGCTTGAAACAAGCATCTAGAGCATGGCCAAGCAAGTTTGGTAACACTTTAATTTCCCTTGGATTTGTTTCATCTCAATTTGACACATCCCTTTATATCAGGCATACTCAGTCTTCTTGCACAATCATCATGGTGTATGTTGATGATATTATATGGACTGGAAGAAATGATTCAGAATTGCAAGGTCTCATTCATACACTTCATAAACATTTTTCTCTTAAGGATCTAGGCAGTCTGCACTATTTCTTGGGAATCGAGGTTCACAAGGATTTAATATGTCTCATTTTGACTCAAAGGCAATACATTTCAGAAATTCTTGATAAAGCAAGCATGAAGGGGGAAAAAGGTGTTGTTTTTCCAATGATTTATCATCCTCCTCTATCAAAAGTTTTAGGCCAACCAATTGAAAATCCTAGAATCTACAGACAGGTTGTTGGAGCTTTACAATATGCTACCTTAACAAGACCAGATATTAGCTATGCAGTAAACAATATTAGTCAATACATGCAGAATCCTTTGACCTCTCATTGGAAGGCAGTAAAAAGGATCATGAGATATCTTGCTGGAACAATCAATATTGAAAGAATTATAAACAACAATATTAAAAAAGTGGTAGTCTAAGAATCATATAATTCCGCAACATTAATATTGAAAACATACCATAATTTTTTAAATATCTTTAGACTTGAATAATATCTGAAATAGTAGGAAACAAGATATATAAAAAAATTGACCCAAACTTAGGATTAAATTCCACATAAAACATGAAGATCTCCTTTATTATACAAGGGTGATATATTTCTTGATATCTAAAATATAGATCCGAGCCTAGTAGGAAGATTTTCCCAATAATGCATCTCGCCTTTTTGTAAACTAGCGCCACTAGCACTTACTGTCCATGTACAACTAGCGTAATCACATTGCTGGTAGAACCAATTAACATCGTAAGCAACAACATTCAGGTTCAGGCCATTCCAATGCAGCTCGCATTTGAACTTAGTCCAAAAAAGTGTTGCGCAGAAAGAAAACTCCCAGCTCTGGCCATGCGTGAGCGTGTGAGTTCCAAGATTATCATCTCTGGACTTGCAGTGCACTAATAACGGTTTAGAGGGATTCTCGGGAAGACGATTATAGAAAGTGACATGAATTTTGGGATAAATGAAACAACTATCTGCTCCTCGTAAAAGATTTGTAGAAAGAAGAAATAATAGTGTGATGCAGAAAATTGTAGTTTTGATGAACATGTTGTTTATTGGTTTTGAGAAAATTATGTATCTGATGTATTGAAATGTCCACTTTTGTGAATACTCATTAGATATATAGCTGAATTATTTTCTCGCACAAGATTATTGTAGATTGAGAGTTATTGCAATAATGATATACTTTAAAATATACATAATTTGGGAAGAAATTTGTGATAATATGGTCGGATTGCATATTAAGATACATAATAATCTCTATAGAGAAACTAAAGTAGTATTGTAGATTATGATAATACCATAAACATTTTTGATTTAGTAAGAAATTATGATAATATGGTTAGATTTGCATATTAAGATACATTTACTTGTAAAGAATTAAATTGTTATTGGATATTATGATAATACCAAAAAGAAATCTCATATTTGGGAAGAAATTGAGATAATATTGCAGATTAAGATACATAGTAATCTTGGTAAGGTGTTATTATAATTTATGATAATACCATAAAAGTTAAGAAATATGTAAGAAATATTTATAACATATAATATATTACTCATTTGTTCTAAAAAGTATTTTTTTTTATATTGGTCAATTAGAGATATTTAGCCTAAAGATTATGATTGAAGAGTTGGGTAATAACCAATATATAGTGTCATTACATGTAGACAAATATTGACTCATATTCTAAATTAATACGTGAATTCTTTTCGTCGAGTATGAAATTCTGAAACATTTAAACATTCCTTAAACCAATGTGTCAATGGTCGAACATAATAATAATAGAAAATACACCAGCAGTTGTCCAAAAAGAAAAAAAAAAAAAAAGCAAAAAAAAAGGATAAGAATTGGAATTATAAAATTTGTGGGGGAATTAATAATTTTCAAATGGCTCCATTTCTTGAAACAATATCTAATACTACATGTATAAATGATGGCACAATTACAGTTTCCAAAATATTCCTGTTATAACCCAAACCCATTATTGTTTCGCATTATATTAAAAGGATGAATGGTTGGTTTCTTGGACTTAAACTAAATTTATGTCAACGTTTTGTAATTTTTCCCAAAATTTATTATTGAAAGAATACAATGCATCAGGGTACTATTTTTCTAATTATGCCTTATTTGCACATGGAGCCCCTAATAGCAACTTCAATTCTTTTTATTACCTAAACCAAGGGGTTATGTGTCACGTTTTGTAATTTTTCCCAAAATTTATTATTGAAAGAAATACAAATGCATCAGGGTACTATTTTTCTAATTATGCTTATTTGCACATGGAGCCCTAATAGCAACTTCAATTCTTTATTACCTAAACAAGGGGTTATGTGGACCATTCTTTTTACTTTCTTTCATTTTGGGTTTTACTTTCTTTTTAAATTTTTTTTTGTTTCCACTCCCTAATCGAATATATAACTTAAATCTAACTCCCTTGTAACATGTATGCCCTTATATTTTTGTGCAAAAAATTGAATACTAAGTTATATCATACTTAATACTTAGGTACATAATAAAGAATACTTAGAAAATCACGAGATAGTGATTAGGCCCAATATGCTTCCGTAAAATTAAAATTTCTCTATAATTTTGTACCTCTCATTGACCAAAATAGCCCCGGGTTAGATGGGTTGCGATGCCACCAGTTGGAAAATTACCGCCCCTAGTTCTTTTTACAGACAGTATCATCGTCTAACTTCTATCCCTAGAAGTTGAACTACAAGTTATTCGACTCCTTCAGCAACTATTCATCACAGCCTTGGTTCGTTTCCTACTCCAGCACTAGTGGAAAAAGGGCGACTAGAGGCGGTTTTAAACGGCCTTTAGAGGCGGTTTTGACCCACCTCTAATTGAGGCACCGCATATGCCAATTTCTGACCGGGCGGCGGTTTAAACCGCCGGAAAAAACAAATGTTCGGACGGCGGTTCGTCTTTTTAACTGCCTCAGAATAATTAACCGGGCGGCGGTTATTATTTAGAACCGCCTCCTATAGTCAATATAGTTTAATAAAAATCGCCTCAGATTTCATTTTTAGAGGTGGTTATTTCCTATAAACCGCCTCTTAGTTTTCGCAATTTGTGCCGGGTACTTTGTACCAACTGCCGCATATTTTTTGGAATTATGAGGCGGATCAAAACTCTAAACCGCTCTATTTCATTAGATGCGGTTCTACATAGAACCGCCTCAACTATTTTTTTTAATATAATTTATGGGTTTTTTCAGCCTGCATTCAGCAGCAATTTCACCAAATTTCACAATTTCACCAAATTCCTAGTAGCAATTTTCCGGGTTTTTACTTTCAGCTACATAATTTAACCAAAATATGCATATACACATCTAAAACAAAAAATACAAATCCATTATATCAAAATACCTGTGCACAACTCAAAAGTAAAATTTGACAAAATCTCATTCAAAACTAATATAATACCTAACAAGTTCACAATCTTTTTTAATAACATACGCTACTGCTACATATTTGCAAGAACATCAATAAAAAACCTTGCCCAATCATTTCTTATTTCGTCCAACTCCAATGTAGAGTAAGAATCTTCATTTGCTATCCAATCCTAAAATGCAAATATTGAAACCAGCCATTAGATTTATTAATGATAACTAATTATGAATAAACCTAACTTTAATAATATTTAAGAAAATAATACTTAAGTGAACTTACCAATCCAATATCGCAACTACAACGATGAAGGTTTATGATGTTATACATGTACCGCATAACATAATAACCACACTCTGTAGACCCCGGTTAATTTCGACACTTGGAAAAATAGGAATAATAAAAATAAAAATTAGTTATAAAATTCAAATTATATTAAATGATGTATAACACGATTAATATAAAAGTTTTTAGGATGTGTATTACCTTTACTTTGGAAAATGTTATACCTCTGCCATTCCCTTCCACCGATGAAGCAACCTTGAAAGACCTGCATATTAATTCGAATGACAAATCAAAAATACCAACATATATTATGAAAAAGCTAAAGAAATATGTTAAAAGTTCCCTCAGATATTTACAAAGTCAATTCCTTTATTATTTCGGGACTTGTCGTTGAAGCCGGATCAAATTTATAACCCTTTCTGACGTGTGGGCATATAACAATCAACATCCAATGGTGGCTACAATTATATTAAGGAAAAAATTAGTGAATATGAAATTTTGATTAGTAAAAAAACATAAATAATCACAAAGAATTAATATCTAATTAATAAATCATACAATTTTTTATATGGCAGGAAAATTAAATCACTCTTGAAACGTTTTAACATAGCACGCTTCAAATACGCCTGTGTAGAGTTTTTATCACTTGTCAAGTGTGCTTGTGAACAAATCGAAGGGCACAAGA
Source organism: Phtheirospermum japonicum (assembly GCA_014905375.1). Classification (NCBI taxonomy): domain Eukaryota; kingdom Viridiplantae; phylum Streptophyta; class Magnoliopsida; order Lamiales; family Orobanchaceae; genus Phtheirospermum; species Phtheirospermum japonicum. The sequence continues at coordinate 551,999 of BMAC01000165.1, forward strand.
ATTTAATATTCTCATCTCCAATTTCTTTCAATCTACTTGACATGTATCTGCATAATTACAAAATTAGATAATTATATTGAAAAAGTAAATAACGATGTTCAGAATAATTAAAAAAAATAATATATAAAATAATTAAAAGTGCGGTAAGTAAATTACTTACAAAAAGAAACCTTGTAAAATGGAGACGTTGAGATTAGCACAAGATAAAATTTGACTCAAATCTTCTCGATTGATGATAGTCTCTAAATCACTACTCGTGTAGTGGAACGTTTCCTCAGAAAGAGGGATGGAGAATTGTCAATGTTGTGGTTCCAATAACTCAAACATCTCATGCAACTCCAACACATCCTCTTTAAGTAAATTTAACTTTTTTTTATCGGACAAAGGAAACCTAGCAAGAGTCTCTTTCTCGAGTGGCGAAGCTTTATGAACAAACGCATTCTTATTATCCTTACTCGTACTTCTGTTGTCAAATGACGGTGGTTCCTATAATATTATTTAAATATTTTAATATTATATCAAATAATTAAATATTTCAAATCTTACATTATATCATCAAATAATAAATATTAAATAGAGTGAGATTTTAAGGAAAAATAATAACTTACCTCGCCTTTAAGAAATACCAAATCTCTAGGCCATTGGACAAATGTACCTGTTTCAACCCAAAATATGACCAGCGCCAGGAAAGACGCCTGGAACCTTGATCACCTTCTTGACCTGCGTATAGAAACACGTTAGAAAGGACCACCGGGGGTTTTCCGGTGGAAACCTCTTCAATGCTTAAGTCAGTAAAGCGTATGAGGTTTCTCTTAGGAAGCAAAGAAGGAATGCACAAAGAAAGACATACCTCTCTCAGCCTTGGGGCTGAGATATTTATAGTTTTCTCCTAGTGGGGACCCCAGCCGGGATCCCAGGGGCACATGCCGCGAATCAGGGATTCTTACGCAACCAATTCTGACAAGTGGTCCCACTTGTTTCCTTGGTGGGGATCAGAAAGTCAGGTCTGTCCTGATCCTATTCTCCTTTTCTGTCGACAGCTCTAGTGCCAATTCTACCTCAGCTTTATTTTCCAGAGGTCATCCTTGACAGACCAGGAAAGTTTCTCAAACCATGATCGCTTTTGTCAACTTGGCCTAAGAGAGTCTGATCAGCTCTTGTGCCCTCTCTCAAGGATTCCACCCAGCATGATCTTCTCTGGGGAGGAAACCAGGTCTTGCCTTCGGAAGAAGACCTGTTCGGAATTACAGATCACTCCTGGTCTACCCGTATTTACCCGTTAATTCTGCAAAATCAAGTATACCCGCACCAGGTCTATCGTATTCCTGGCCCATCAACTCCTTCCCCCAAATTAGTGAGGGTAGAGTTGTAACGGCTTTGTTGGTATCCCCGGATTGAGCGGTCCCACTAGCTTTAGTGCTTCTCGTACAGATGTGAATCCCGAGAAATCTGCCTGGCAAACAGTCCTAATTATTGGCATTAGTGGTGTCGGTCCACGTTCCCAGATGATCTCTAGTCCACACGTCTTTTCAAATTCTGACAAGTGAGTGGCGCGTTGTTTACCCTAGGACGATTGGCACTGCAGCTCATCGCCTAGGGTACTGCGCACATTAAATGCGGGGATCCCATCAAATTCTGCCTTTCTCGTTTTTTGTTTTTCAAATTAATCCGCTTTGCCTTTTTATCCTTCCACATTCCCTTTTTCCCTTCACTTTTAAAATTCTAATTTCATAATCTCCTGTATCTCTACCCTTTTTCTCTCCAGCAATCCGACGACCTTTGCACTCACGTTTACTTTCATCCTGCTTCTACAATTATTCCGTAACTAGGTATCTCCCATACCCAATCTTTTAATTATGTCAGTTTCCTCTTCTTACTCTGGCTCCTCCGGGAAGGCTTCATCAGGACCTCCGGTGAATTCCACTTCTTCCATAGATATATTCCACCTGGCCTCCCTCTAGATAATATTTCCTCCATAGTTAGCAATCAAACCCTTAGAGACATTTCTTGCCACCTTCCCCATCTTAGAGGAATTTATTTTTACCAGTCCGGCGCCCAACGAGAGGGCCTCATCACCCCCCTCCGATCACCTTACTTTCTACGTGGACCTATTCCACGCCGGACTGAGCCTGCCAGTTCACCCTTTTATACTAGCAATTTCCCGGTTGTACCATATTCCGGTACAACAATTCTTACCCAACGCTTTTCGCGTTATGGCCGGATTTCACCTGGCGGCCCAATATTTCGGGATAGTTCCTACGGCCCAACTTTTTTTCTCTTTGTTTCAGGCAAAGAGCTCTTCCGGCTTTTTCTACCTATCCGGGCGACCCGATGTCCACTTTTTGACGGTTCTTCCCACGTCCCACAAGGCCTGGAAGAAGAAGTTCTTCTTCGTCCAGAGCTCAGGAGACTGGGGCTTTCCCCCTGCCCCTATCAACTTCTTACACCCGCAGGTGCGTTTATCCCGAGGTGATAGACCACCGCATCTGGGCGAGAAAATAGCCCTCCTTAACCAGAACCCTTTTAATCTAATCAAGCTCCTGAATTTTTTCAACACCCAGCAAGGGAATGGGCCCCTGCCACCCCAAATTGGTATATTCTTGAGATGATCTGTTTTTCTCTCTTTACAGTATTATTTTCATTATTTTTTACTATTCCATTCTTCATTTTAGTAACTATGCTGCAAGCACGTCTAGCCTCCAAGGCAAAGAAAGCAGCAGGAGGGGGTCAGAGAAGCCCGCTGGGAGAATCCTCTAGAGCTTCTCCCACTTTGGAAGAGGTTGTCTTGACAGCGCCTCCCCGCAGCCAGCCCCAAGAGCAGGATCAGGCAGCTCCCTCCAGCGCCATTCCCTCAGAAATAGTAAGAAGGAACGCGGAGCAGGCGAAGAGAGCTACTCCCGAGCAGGCAGCTCCCTCTCAGGCAGCTCAACCCTCGTCGAATCTTGAGGAGGGACAGCAACTGCAGCAGAGGAAGAGGAGGCGAGAAGGGCTCGAGGCCGTCCCCGAGGCAAATCCCCAAGTCCCCCCTTATCCAAATCAGACCTTCTTCAACAGGTCCATGTTGGATTGCTCTGGCGAAGTGGCCAAATAGTTCATGATGGGGCTAGCCCCCACGGCCGACCGTTGTATTATGGAGAAGATGTCTGACCCCGAGCTGTTGGATTCATATTGCAAGGCAGAGGCCCAGGTGAGATATCCACCACTTGTCGTAATTCTTACTTTTCCCTGAAACTCCTGCTTATCCTTCTCTTCTTCTAGGCGGTGGTGCTCAGAGCTTCTCTCCTAGCCCAGGATTGTGGCTCTCTACTTCAGGAAGACCTGAAGAGGGAAATTGAGGCCTTGAAGAAGCAGAAGCAAGAGCTGCTGGCTAAGAACCATGGTCTCAGTGGAGATTTGGATTTACTCAAGACAGAGTTGGCTGGGACCAAGGCAGCTCTGGCGGCGTCGCAGGAGTCTGACGCCAGGAAACATGCTCAGATTGTCTTCTTGGAGCAAGAGGTGAAAGAGCTCAAAGAGAAAGCCAAGGCGGCCAGAGCTGAGGGCGAAGTTGATGGAGAGGCTAAGGATCTCATAGAAGGCGAGGCGAGAGGAAGGCTCGGGTTCCTGAACTCCGAGGAAGGCTTGCACTTGATCCAATTGACTCGAGCAACCACGTGCCGGGCCTTCCTGGGATCAGTCGAGTTGTACGACCTCCTGGTGCCTGAGGCTGAGGCCTTTTTCTTCCTTGGCGTAGATGCTCATGCCAAGTGGGTATCCGAGAACCCTTCTCTGCCTTTTGACTGAGAGGCACCCATCACAGGCGCGTCCGAGCCCACTTCATTTGCTCATGTTGCCGAGGACGACCGCCTGCGCTTGCTGGATGACCTGACCTTCGCTGACCATATCCGCCAAACTTTCTGCTCCTCCAGCTCCACCTCTTCTCCTCCCCCCGATCAATCGTTGGCGATGGTTATAGCAAACTCTCCAACTTTCGCCAACCTAGGTGACTTGCAAGAGTCCACGCAGTTTGCGAAGGACTTTGCTGAGGCGTCCCAGGCTCCAGATGAGGCGTGAAGAAGAGCTGAGGACAGCTGACCTTGGAGTATAGCTCATGTCGCCCGAGGAGGCCCGTCTGCTTTGTTTTCTTAGTTTGGTTTTCTCTAAACAGATCTGTAGGTTGTGGCCTGTGTGGCCAGTCTTTTTCATCCAGTATTGAGCGTCTGTACTGAATTATCATGAATTTTTAATAATAATAAATATGTTTTTCTTGTAGCAACTGTTGATATTCTAGGGTGTCCTTAATTCCTGGAAACCCTAGTACCTTTTTATTCTCCCGCACGTGATTTTTCCTTCTTTAAATACATGCCTGTACCCCTCATATTTTCTCAAACTTCTACAATGGCGTCTTCTCCTCTTCTTCAAGAAATCGACGTTGTGAAAAGAAAGAACACTGCTTTGGTAGTTGAGAAATTTAAACTCTCCGATCAACTAACTTTGCTCAAGGAGAAGATCGGCTACCTCTACCGCCTGTTGGAGAGGAAGAGGCAGAAGAAACGCCATTACAAGAAAGAGTGGTCTGAGCTTCGCCAAATAAATTGCCAGATGCATGAAGAGAAGGCTGAATTGATCGAGTCAGTGAACCGTCTTACCGTCGCCGCTGGCGAAGCTCATGTGCTTGCCGAGCGGTCTGACAAATACCGCCGCCGTCTGCACGAAACAGAGCGCGAGCTCTGGCGGGTCCACCGAGCTCTGGCCTCAGATCGGAGGTCTCCTTCCAGATGAATTTCTTATTTCTCTGAAATTTTGTAATCAAAATTGCCATCCTTCTTAAGTTTGTGCAATCTACTCTTGTATCTTTCGAATTTTCGATGTAATGAAAGTATGTTTTGGATTTCCGCACTTTCGGCCATACTAATCTTGGTTTTCTGCATTTCCATATGTGTTTGTCGTTTTTTCCAGAATATCATAGTATGTTTGAGTTTTCTTCAAAATTTTGTCCTTTTGATCGATCTTACTTGCTCGAACAACGCGCGATTTGTGTTTTTGGGCTTATTTTCTTAAATCTCTGAATTTAGCTGAATCTGATCTGGGATCCGATCATTCAGAGCTATTTTCCTCAAGTCTTAGCCTGACAAACATGCCAGGCACTAATACAGGTCATCCTAGGGAACCTTTTCAGGCAAGTTAAAATATTTAATAAATATTTTAAGAAAGAGAAAATTGTGGGTGTTCACCCCCAGCCCAATCTGGCGTTAACTGACAATCAGGTTAGGTAAGATCAAGGACCTCTATCTATAACCAATTCTGGCTTATACTGACAATCAGATCAGGCAAAATCGAGGACATCCGTCCTGAGCCAATTCTAGCTTAAACTGATAATCAGGTCAGGTTAAATCGAGGACATCCGTCCTTAGCCAATTCTGGCTTAAATTGACAATCAGGTTAGGCAAAATAGAGAACATCCGTCCTTCGCCAATCCTGGCTTAATTATGAACACGTACTTAGGTCGGTCAAACCTGCAATTTTATTCAATGAGATAGACAAACAACAAGGAAATACAATCTATGCATAATAATGTTCCAAGCACGAGGAATCTCGGTCCCGTCAAGCTCTTCTAATTTATATGCGCCTCCTGATATAGTCTGAACGACGCGAAGCGGTCCTTGCCATACGGCATCCAATTATCCTTTAGCTTTTTCTAAATCAGCTCTCCTCAGAATCAGGTCTCCCACTTGGAAGCATCTCTTACAAATAGTCTTATTGTAAGCTGCTCGGACACGCCCCCGTACATGTTCCATTTTTACCATCGCCTGCTCTCTTTTTTCCTCAATTAAATCTAATGCATCTTGCACTAGTGCTTCATTCTGTTTTTCATCATAGCTCTGCACTCGATGAGTCTCATGGCTGATCTCCGCAGGAATAATGGTGTCCATGCCATAAACTATACTAAAGGGGGTTTCGCCCGTGCTTTCCTTAGGGTTCGTGCGATACGCCCAAAGTGTCGCATTCAGCTCTTCCACCCATTTTCCCCTAGATCTCTCCAACCGTGATTTGAGCCCTTGAACCAGGATGCGATTAGTTACCTCGACCTGGCCATTTGCTTGCAGGTGATAGACAGATGTGAAATGCTGCTGAATTTTCATCTTGGCGCACCAATCTTTAATTATAGCACCCATGAACTGGGTACCATTATCTGATACCATCATCCTTGGCACGCCAAAGCGGCATACAATGTTTTTCCAGATGAAGCCCATTACCGCCTCTTCCGTTATTTTAGCCAGAGCTTCGGCCTCTACCCATTTGCTGAAATAGTCAATTGCTACAATTAGGAACCTTTTTTGAGCTGGAGCCATTGGGAATGGACCAACCAGATCGATCCCCCATTTCGCAAAAGTACAAGGAGAACTCATTTTCATCAGTTCTTTTGCCGGTTGGTGAGTAAAGGGGGACATCTTTTGACATTTTTCGCACTTTTTTACGAAAATCTCAGCCTCTCTCCGCAGTGATGGCCAGAAATATCCAACCCTTAGTATTTTGCTACCTAGGGCTCGCGCTCCCATGCGATTGCCACAACAACCTTCATGACTTCTTTGAGGACCTAGGTACTCTCTTCTGAACCCAGACATCGCAACAAAGGTCTTCCAAACTCACGCCTAAACAGAGTTCCCTTGACCAGACAGAAACGAGCAGATCTGAGTCTTACCTTTGCTCTTTCTCACTTCTCCTTTGGCAGATCTCCTTTTTCTAAATAAGCAATGATAGGGGAACGCCAATCATCTCTTTCATTTATCGAGCAAATCTGCTCTGTACCGAACTCTTCATCTGCTCTGAGTAGCGTTATTGTCCTCTCTCGACAGTCTACAGCTGAGCTTGCAACCTTGGCCAAATAGTCTGCTCTCCCATTTTCTTCTCGGGGGATTTGCACAACCGTCAGGGATTTTATACCTTTTGCTAGCTCTCTGAACTTGGCTAAATACCGTTGCATGGTTTCCTCCCTTGTATCAAACTCTCCACTTATCTGTTTACAGACAAGCTGCGAATCCACCTTAGCACAGATCTGTTCTGCTCCTAGATCATGTGCCATTTGAACACCTCGTAGCAGGGCTTCATACTCCGCTGCGTTATTAGATAAAGCATGATTTAAACGTACCGCGTACTCAGTTGACATCCCTGTCGGATCTATCAAGACAATTCCCGCTCTACAGCCTTGGTTACTGACAGAGCCATCTGTGAAGACCGTCCATTCTTGCCTTTCGCTGGAGGAGTTAGTCATTTCTTGCATAAAATCGGCTAGTGCCTGGGCCTTAATGGCCGTCCTGGTCTCAAACGTGAAGTCAAATTTGCTAAGCTCGATTATCCATTTGACCAACCTCTCTGACACCTCTGGCTTATCCATGATAGCTTTTAATGGCAGGTTCGTCCGCACGACTATGACATGAGAGAGAGAATATGGGCACAATTTGCAAGCTGTACCCACCAAAGCTAGCATCGCTCGTTCTATTTCCACATACCTCACCTCGGCGTCATGTAAGACCTTGCCCCAGTAATAGACCGGCTTCTGTATCCTGCTCTCTTCTTGGAGTAGGACAGAGCTAACTGCCTGCTGCCCTACCGATAAGTACAATATCAAAGGCTCTCCCTGGACAGGTTTTGTGAGCAAGGTCATGTTGGCCAGATGTTCTTTCAATAATTTAAACGCCTCTTCACAGTCACTATTCCATTGGAACTTGGCCTTCTTTCGCAAGGCCTGAAAGAATGGCAAACTTTTTTCTACAGAATGGGAAACAAACCGGCTTAAGGCATTAATGCTGCCCGCCAAGCGTTGCATCTCTCTGACGTTTCTGGGCGCCTGCATATCCATAATTGCTTTTACCTTTTCCAGATTGGCCTCAATGCCTTTCTCCGTGACCATGTATCCCAAGAATTTACCAGCTCGTACCCCAAACGCACATTTCTTGGGGTTGAGCTTCATTCTATACCTCCTCAAGGTAGCGAATGTTTCCCTCAGGTCTTCCACATGCAAGGCTGCTTTGATACTCTTGACCAACATATCATCCACGTATACCTCCATGTTTCGTCCGAGCTGGTCTTTAAACATTTTGTCCACCAACCTCTGATATGTGGCACCAGCATTTTTTAGACCGAAAGGCATATCCACATAACAATAAGTCCCCTTCGGGGTGATAAAGCTAACTCTCTTCCAATCCTCCTTTGCAAGCCTGATCTTGTGGTAGCCTTGTGAAGCGTCCATCATACTCAGGAGTTCGCATCCAGAAGTGGAGTCAACTAGTTGATTAATCCTCGGGAGTGGGTAGTGGTCCTTCGAGCAAGCCCGATTAAGATCACGAAAATCAATACACATTCGCCAATCCTCTTGAGTCTTAGGAACTAGCACGGCATTGGAGAGCCATTCTGGGAATCGGATTTCCTGTATATGTTTGGCCCTAAGCAATTTCTCCACCTCGGCCTCAATTATGGCTTCTTTCTCTAGTCCAAAGTTCCGTTTCTTCTGTTTGACCGGCTTTACATCAGATCTAATATTAAGCCGGTGTTCACTCACGTCCGGGTCAATCCCTAAAAGATCTTGAGGAGACCAGGCGAAGACATCCACACTCTCCCTTAAGAAGGCCACCAGATCTGTCATGATCCCTGGATTTAGAGTTGTACCTACGCGAATGACTCGACTGTCATCTCCTGGGACTAACTCAACTAACATTAGTCCCTCCTCTCGCCGAGCCAAGTCTATCCTTGGTTTCTCCACCCGAGCCCTCTTGCTCTGTCTTTCCTCCTCACTGTTCCTTCTGATGCATTCAACATACGTCTGTCACGATGCATATTGATCACCTCTCACCTCGCCTGCTCCGTCCTCCGTAGGGAATTTCATCTTCATGTGGAAAACCGAGATAACAGCCTGGAACTGGCTCAGAGAAGGTCCGCCAAGCATAACGTTGTAAGAAGATGGCGCATCCACCACAAAAAAACACACCATCCTGGTCACCCTATACGTCTCTTCTCCCAACATCTCGAGGTGCCTGACCGCTCCTAAGGGTTTCAGGGCTCCCCCTGCAAACCCTGCTAAGGAGGTGGTTATCTCCTCCAACTCGACATCCAATTTCAACTGTTTAAAGCAATCCAGGAACAAAATATCAGCAGAGTTCCCTGTATCCACGAAAATTCTTCGCACATTATAATTGACAATAGTATCCGTTATGACTAAAGCGTCCATGTGGGGAGCCAGGATACCATCACCATCCTCTGACACAAAGCAGATATTTGGCATAGACGCCATTTGCCCGACCTCTCGTGACTTCCTAACCAGGTCTTTTGCAGCACGGACATAACTGTGTTGCATCCGCTTAGAATGCTCTTCCAGTTCTCCGCCAATAATCATCTAGATTTCTCCATGAATGACCTGGGCTTAATCAGTTCTTCTTCCTTCAGCACGCCCCCTATCCTGATCTCTTTTGTTTTGTGAAGCACGATAATAGCCGCTACGACCAGATCTGGCTTCCTCTTTCCTCATGCGGACATACTCTTTCAAGTGCCCGGCCTGGACCAGTCTCTCCAGCTCATCTTTCAGATATGTACACTCATCAGTACTGTGCCCATATTTGTTATGGAAACGAAAGAATCGATCGGACCTTTCCTTCCTTGGCTTCTGTGAGTATGTCTTGGGCCATTTCAGCTCGGGGTGCCTCTCTATTGCCTGTAGAATTTCACCTTGCGGCATCGCTAAAGGGGTATATATGTCAAAACGAGGTCTCCCTCCAGACAGATCTGGCCTGGGCTTCTTCACCGCTGCCCTTTCATCTCTATCATACCTCTCCCGCTTCTTCTCTCCTTATTCCTTGATTTTTAGAGCTTCTTCCAAATGGATATACTTTTCGGCCCTTTCCAAGAGCTCCCCAAATTTTAGAGCTGGTTTCACCACCAGCGATTGGAAAAATTCTCCCGTCCTCAGACCTTGCGCCTGAGCATTCACCAACAGCTCTTCTGACGCAGAGGGAACCTCTAACATAGCCGTTGTAAACCTGTTGATGTAGGCATGCAGGCTCTCGTTCTCTATCTGCTTACATCTAAAAAGTTCAAGTGGCATTTTTTGGTACTTCCTGCAGCTCGTGAACTGGTGCAGGAAGGCCGAACTGAATTCGTCAAAGATACTGATGGATCTCGGCGGCAGCTGGCTAAACCAGAGCCGAGTGATTTAGTGAAAGTCATCGGGAAGACCCGACACATAACCGCATCCGAAAACTTGTGTATAGCTGCCGCGATTTCAAATCTGCTCAAATGGTCCCACGGATCCGTGTTCCCATTATATTCAAGACCCAAAGACCGGTATGAGGCCGACACATCAACCCGCATTACCTCCTCCGTAAATGGAGTACCTCGCCGTGCCAGCACCGTGTTTGTGTTCGTTATCTTCCTCTTAAACTCCCGCACTTCCTTCTACAGGCTCTGCATCTGCTCAGCCAGACCTGGAGTGGTCTTGCTTGAAGTCTCGCTATCGGAAGTAGAGAAATGCTCTTCTCTACCCTGAAGAGGAGTCCGATCTAAACGCTGGTTGTGTGGCGGCTCAGTTTCTGCCAATGGGCCCGTTCGTTCTGGCCGTCCGCCAGATTGCGGGGTTGACATTTCTGCAAACTTCTTCTCCACAGCTGTTTCCACAGCCTTGCCGATGAGCTCGGATATTCGTCGGAGAAGGGTGTCATTGAACAATCCCCCAGCGGCGGACGTCGGCTCGCCGGAGGGAGGCGGTACAGTGCCCGATCCAGTTTTCGACTATCGGTTCTGCCCCCTCGGGCCTTGCTGTGGATGTCTCTACTGATCTCAGCATACCCCACGGCACGGCGGAGCTAGGAGTTCCGCCGAGCTCTCCCACCAATTTCCTCCGTAACCCGTCAGAAGCCATAGAAAATACTCTCGACTTAGCTCGATCGATGTTTCCCACAGAAGGCGCCAATTGTTTCAACCCAAAATATGACCAGTGCCAGGAAAGACGTCTGGAACCTTGAACACCTTCTTGACCTGCGTATAGAAACACGTTAGAAAGGACCACCGAGGGTTTTCCGGTGGAAACCTCTCCAATGCTTAAGTCAGTAAAGCGTATGAGGTTTCTCTTAGCAAGTAAAGAAGGAATGAACAAAGAATGGCATACCTCTCTCAGCCTTGGGGCTGAGATATTTATAGTTTTCTCCTAGTGGGGACCCCAGCCGGGATCCCAGGGGCACATGCCATGAATCAGGGATTGTTACGCAACCAATTCTGACAAGTGTTCCTACTTGTCTCCTTGGTGGGGATCAGAAAGCCAGGTCTGTCCTGATCCTATTCTCCTTTTCTGTTGACATCTCTAGTGCCAATTCTACCTCAGCTTTATTTTCCAGAGGTCATCTTCCAGGTCATCCTTGTCAGACCAGGAAAGTTTCTCAAACCATGATCGCTTTTGTCAACTTGGCCTAAGAGAGTATAATCAGCTCTTGTGCCCTCTCTCCGGGATTCCACCCAGCATGATCTTCTCTGGGAGGAGACCAGGTCTTGCCTTGGAATAAGACCTGTTCGGAATTACAGATCACTCCTGGTCTACCCGTGTTTACCTGTTAATTCTACCGAATCAGGTCTACCCGCACCAGGTCTATCGTATTCCTGGCCCATCAGTACCCACAGCGTCTGACAATGTGAACTGATCAGCGACATCATTAGTAACAGGTAGTGCCCATTCATCAAATTCATCATTAACCATTGTGATATTCACTCTCATATGATTATCAAGCATTGGTATAATGTGAATCTTTCGTTCAGGGTTAGGCTTCTATACTTCAGCAAAAGCAACAATTTCAACCGTATCATCCTCATTTCCGGATTTTTTCTTCAATCCAAGACTACACATAGCACCATCCTATATAAATATGTTTAGAAAAGCCAATAAAAAATAAATTAGAAGTATGAAATGTCAAGTTCTCAGGGCATGAATTTACAATTATAAACATTCTATATAAATAATATAATAATTTATCAAACTAATTATAAAAACTAACTACAATTAAATAAAATAATAAATAAGCAATTGTATCAACGATACAATTGCTATTAAAACACCTGCACGTAAATATTAATTAAGTAATAAGACACTTACAATATTTAATTTTCTTCTTCCTTTTTTCTATTTTCCTTCCCAATTTTCTCCTGCGCTATTTTTGGTTAAAAAATCTGAAGAAATGGAAAAAAGGGGAAAGAGGAAGACACAACAGTTTGGCGACTCTCCACTGTCCGTGGATTGGTGTCTACGTCTTCAGCCGCTCTCCGCCGACCGTTTGTGGCTGCTGCTTCTCCTCTCGACTCTGGAACCTCGGTGGGCTTATTATTGTGTAGGAACCCAGGCATCGCCAATTGGGAATTACGAGGGTTACGACATCTTTAATCGAGGATATGTTGCAATGGCCACTGATCTTGATCTATTGGGGACAGACCTTGCTATGATACAACATCCCTTTCCCGGTCGCACCCGACGACAGCTAAAGCTGAAGTAGAAAAAGGAAGAACGTGGCTTCATGATGCTTTGACCAACCGCACCAAAGATAAATCCTAATTTAAGATGATAATTGAGAACTTAGAGCAAGAGAAAAAGTGAAAGCAAGCTGAAGAAAAACATAACATTGGTGAAGATGGCTCGATGGATTTGACTGGTAATGAAGAGGCAGATGAAGAGACCACAACTGTTGATGATGAAGAACCAAAAGACTACGAGCACAATCAGGAAGAAGAGAATGATAATGTAGCAATTAACAGTACTGATATCCAAAGCCCTTCATTGTCCGATGATGGTGAAGATAATAATTTGTTCGGATGGGACCGATATAAGAGTACGTGAGTAGTGATAAAAAAAATAATAAGAGATTCATGTGTGTGTGGTTAAACTATTTATTTGAAGAAATTGATTTAATTTTTTTTTTGTTTGAATAATGTTATTCTCAACCAAACTTCGTAACCCCAGTGACAGTGTTTTATTTGCCTTTTAGAATGTGAAAAAAAAAAATGACACTTACAACAAAATCTGAGGCTGGGATGGGAGCTGCGGAAGATCCACTCCCTTGATATCCAGGTGAAACAGGTCATCCTCCATTAAGAAATGTGTTTGAACCCTGAATCCCTATTTGGGCTAAAGTTTGTTGCATCTGTCTGGCCATTTCCTTTAATTCATCAACTTCCTTCTTCAAAGGTATCTCATATTCAATTCTAATTTCAGCTCTTATTTTTTCTAATTACTCGTCACTTATAGAACTTGTTTCCTGGATCTTACTTCTCTTTGCCCTCCCAAAAACCTATGAATATCCAACAACACCACCAAAACCCCTAGCACGCCCAGGATGATCTGGCTTCCCAACGACAGCAGACAATATATCATGTCGTTCGTCAGACTTCCATGTCCCTTTAGCATGGTCCTCTTGCACTTTATCCTTTTGGAAAAATTGAAAGTTAATCAAATATAAGATAAAAATAATAATAATAATAATAATAATAATAATAATAATAATAATAATAATAATAATAATAATAATGAAATAGTCCAACGCTTGTTTTACCACTTGATGAACCACAAAGGATTAATATATTAAATAATAGAATATAGTAAATTAAAGAATAAGATAACGCTTGTTTTACCCAAACTTTTTTCCCAGTTATTCGTGATATTTAGAAAAGTTCAGGTATGTAAACTAAAGAATAAGACAAAAAATTGAGCTATTTGCAATTTGATAAACCCCAAGGGTTGTAATGACCTCTTATCTTTATTGTCGTAATTTGCTTAATGATTTGATGCTAAAATAGGGATGATGCATATATTCAAGTGACTCAGGTTTCGGTTATGGATTAACGTCTATTATAAGCCATACAAGATATCGTTCAAACCTCTACGGTGATTTTTGTAATTATCCCTAATTCTGAATTGTTTTTGTAATTAGCCACCTTCTCAACGTACCGATACCCGTCACCCTTCAAGTCCTCTATATTAGACCAAGAAACACTTAAACTCAATACCAATTCTTGGACTGGAAAACTAGGAAGAAAGAGGAAATTGACTCTTTCAGCTTTTAAGGGGTCATGCAAATCCGCAATTCACAATTAACAATTTTATATCACAAAAACAGAAGCTCAATATCATATATGTCCAGTTGATAAGAAACAAAAATTACTTCACCCTATGGGCCTAAACACATCATAAACGTTGTGTGTACGTATTTCATGTTATGCAAAGGTCAAAAAGTTGAATGTTGTCACATAAGAAAAAAAAAGACGAGAGCAATTCGCATGCAGAAAAACTGCCAACACATGTATGAAGTTGAACATCCTTAAACAAGAGACAAAAGTCCTTTAGTTCAAAGGCTCAGAACTATAATATAGATATTAACAGAAGCATTTACCACTCTAATAGACAAACGACACACATTAAATAAACAGAAACTCGATATGGCCAACTCCTAGCTAAAAATGTATTATCATGTACAACACCAGTTCATTAATAAAAGATGGTTAGACTATCAAAAGTCGGTCTCCACCCAGCTTTTAGAACACTTAGTAAGGAGCAGAAAACTCGAGAGAAGAAAAGATGCAATAAGTGTAGTAGAAAGCAGTAAAATTAACATCCGCATGTCTGCAACAACTAACTGATTAGTAAGTATCATGATCTATATTTCTAAGTTGGAAATGCGCTGAACAAAACAGTCAACTAGAACCAGGCTTTCAGCTTTCAGTAAACAACTGATACGAAAGTGCTGAATTCTCACTCTTATTAGAAGCATTATTATATCTTATGCAGATTTTACGACATCACAAACTTAATGCTTGCTTTCACATACAGACATATTCAATTGTTTATCATATCCAAGTAACTGATTAAGAAAAATAATAATGCACGGGTGGGGGTAATGATTACAATAATGAATCATAGAAACTCTCGACTTTGTTTCGCTACGTTTAACAAATGATCACATCTCATTATCTCACAATCAATTTATCCAATCTCACTGTACCCTTTCAAAACATAGATACAAAACTCGACTACATAATAAGAGAAATCAATTCATCCAAGGCTATTCATAACTAACTTTATATGTGTCAAAAACTGGGCATGAGAGGCTCAGAATCACTTTTTTTTTTGTTCATGTTCATATCAAATTGCGAAATAACAATGGGTAAGAAAAACAAAGGCCACAGAAGCTAAAAAACTTGCGAGCCCATGGAATGTACGAGTTCAATTCGAATTTCACGGGGTAAATATGGACTGAAACGGGGGTGATTTTCTAGTGTTTTTTTTAGATTAATTTAGTTTATTTTCATAGAATTATATTTTATTTATTTATTTTTTTCCAAAAGGCATCTTTATTTTTATCATTAATCAAAGGATTCTTGCATTAAGCTATCAATAAGTTACAATAATATATTAAGGCGTGAATGTTACTTACCAATAGTTCCTTTTTGCCCCGCATATCTTCACTATTAACCGAAAACTCTAGTTCATTCTTCTCATTTAGACATGTCCTGGCACAAAACCAATAAACATAAAATGGCATTTCCTCGGATGACTGAGTGGATTCGGTTGACGAGTTAGGCAAAAAATGGTTAATTTGCCCACTCTCTTGCCACTTTTGTATGGTTTTTTCATATACCCAACGCCCCATGAGATGGGGATGCTTATTCATTAGCGCATTCTCGCTATTTTTTTCACTAAGTTCCTGTAAAAAATATTGACTTAATTTATAACATCGCCATATAGAAAAAAAAACAGATTTGAAACATTACAAATGCAAATTTCTTTAAACACGTGAACTAGAATTATTAGATTTATAATTAAATAAAAATAAAAATACTTACTTGAAATTCTGATCTCTCACTAGATGTGACGAACTTTAACCAATCTTCTTTCGTAATTTGTCCCTCGTAAACTTCATATGCCTCCTTGTTGTGTTTACCCATTGACATTGTTTTCTTTATATATCCGGCTTGAAGCTTATATCTCCATTTGTTATGATAACTACACATCTTGCTCATCACAATGCCTTTCTTGGACTCGTCGATTATATAATCGTGCTAAATATTTAGAAAAAGGCCCATCACGAGCTGATTATATAATCGTACTTAATGATTTTAATATTTATTATGTACGTTTAGTGTTGAAATGCAAAAAAGCAAAAAAAAACTGTACTTATTATCTTTTCAAATTGTGAAAAACTTGCCAATAAGATTGGATTAATTACAAGAAAGCACCTGAAACTTGATTTTACAAAAAAAAAATTAATTACAAAAACACCCTTGCAGTTTATATAATTCATCTTTTCTAATTACACAACATTATGTTTATCAAGATATCGCGGCAAAATACTATTTATCTTTAAAAATTACAAAATCCACCCTAGAAGTTACAAGAAATTATAATAAACACCTTAAAGTTTGATATCACCTTCATAGACGATAATAATATTCAGATATCGAGACTTATAGATTATTAAAAAAACACCCTATGTTGTCCAGTTGAATTACAAAAAATGAATAAGTACCGCTGATATGCTATTACATTCTGTTCTTAGAAGTTTGAAGTATTTGCAAAATACCCCTACAAGTTTGGTTAAACCTTCAGAGTTACTCCTAGATGATAATACTATTTAGAACGCAGAAGTTACGGATAACTGAGAAATGAATCTGTAAACTTTTCTATATTATTATTAAATCTGTAAACTATATGACATTGCATAATAATAACTAAAATAAGAATAAAGGAAACAAAATTTCTTCAAATTAGATGAACCTCAAAATTAGATGAACTGAGACAAAATGTATTCAAAATTAGAGGAAAGAAAATTTCTTCAAAATTTCCTTTGGAAAAGCTAAGGAAACCTCAGTATAATAAGATGAACTGGGACAATAAGCATAATTAATCATCCTCATATATAAATGTTGCTTTGATTCAGATAATGCGCCAAATGATCAAATTATAGTTTATTAATTATAATTTGGAATCTCTTTTTATTAGGTCACTCGCCCTATTCATGACTTGTTTCATTAAGTTACCAAAATAGCAATTTCGTGAATTTATTTTAGTTTTTCAATAGTAAGTGGACAAGTATATAATATAAATTAAAAGGCTTACTTGAATCTCAACCCACATTTAATCCTTCAATTCATCAGATACCATCTTCTATGTCATGTTGATATTCACCCTCAAACGTACAAGTTTTCCAAGATAAGAAGTAAATTTGCTCGCAAAGTCACCAATAGGCTGGTTATTATAACCCCATTGATCAATTATCTTCGTTTGTCCTGTACCTTTCTTGGAGGTATCGACACCATCTATATTGTCATCTACACTAGTATCGACACCATCTATATTGTTATCCTCATCAAACGGATCCCTTTCATCTATTTGATGCTGATACGATCCGCACGAGTCCATCATCAATCCAGAATATACCTGCAATACATGAATAAAAAATTAAAAACATAATTAAGATATAAAAAATAACTAGAATCATTTCATAATTTACAAGAAATAGCAACAAAGAATTACAAGTATGAAGTGTCTTGCCACAAACATCGTGTCCATATAAAAATTACACAAGACTCACTTTCAAGATATTATTAATCCCTCGTTATGGTCAGAAACAAATGGAAGATCATCTTCATTATGATCATTTTGTACATCTATAGGGGGTATTCCAGTGGAAAATGATGGCATCTCATTATTGAAATCATTCATATCAGCTTGCCCTTCAATCCCCGATATCCTTCTACTTCCTTGCAAAACAACTGACCACTTGTGGTCGGATGGATCTTCAACATAAAACACTTGTTCTGCTTGTGAAGAAAGTATAAAGGGGTCATTTTGATAAGCAGCACAATCGAAATCAACTAATGTGAAGCCCATCTCATCGTGTCAAACACCACGTCGATTTTCAACCCATTTACAATGAAAAAGAGCAAACCTGAATTCTGTATAATCTAGCTCCCAAATTTCCTCAATTTTCCCATAGTACGACATTTGTGAGTGCATTGGATTATTATCTTGAGCATTCGTATAATCCATAGACGTTGCAACTACTTTTACTCCACTATTTTGCAATACACTTTTTTCATCCTGTCTCATAGTGTAAAAGGTATAACCGTTGATATCATATCCTTCATATGAATAAATGGGAGTTTTTGGCCCATAAGCTAACAATTTCAACTCAGAATCAACAATGTTACACAAACCAAGTTTGTCATTGAATATCAAATCTTTAAGCCACTGTGCAAACGTACGATTATGTTCCTTTATAAACCACACTACACTTTTCGAAGGATATTCAGATTTCAATTGATTTTGATGTTGCTGCAAATAAGGATGAACAATTTGTAAATGTTTCAACACAAGAAGATGTTCCTTCTCAACCATTTTATCTTCCACATTCTTCAACTTTTATCTTCCAATGGTACCAACGCCTTCTACTCTTCCTTCATATTTAGACTTGGGAAGTCCTAAGTGATCAACGTTCGTCAAGTAAGGAGTGATAAATTCTAAAACTTCTTCATTGATTACCCCTCTGATGATGCTCCCTTCAGGACGCCCACGATTTTTAACTTTGGATTTCAAGCTTCCCATATGCCTTTCAAATGGCCACATGCTTCGCAAAAATAACGGACCACATATTTTGATTTCACCTACCAGGTGCACAACAAGATTCAAAATGATGTCAAAAAAAGACGGTGGAAAATACATCTCCAACTGGCAAAGACGGTGGAAAATGACCACTTGATGTTGTAACTCATCAAGTTTTTCCGAATGAATCACTTTGCTGCTTATAGCATTGAAAAAGAAGCACAATCTCATTATTGCTTGTCTCACATGTTTAGAAAGAATCCCTAGAATAGCAACCGGCAGAAGATGTTCCATCAAAATATGGCAATCATGAGATTTCATACCAATTAATTTTGAATATTTCAATGACACAAAATTCTTAATATTTGAACAATATCCTGAGGGAACTTTTATTCCATATAAACACTCACAAAATAACTTTTTCTCGGCTTTGGACAAAGTATAACATACAGGAGGTAGATATTAACCTTTGTCGCGTTTTTCTGGAGCCAACTCCTTTCGCATTTTTGAATGTTCAGACATGTCTTTTCGAATGTTGATAACATCTTTGAACTTTCCAGGAATATTTAGAAGTGTTCCAGTAATAGCATCACAAATGTTTTTCTCAATATGCATTACATCAAGACAATGCCTGACACGTAAATCCTTCCAATAGGGGAGTTCCCAGAAAATTGATTTCTTCTTCCACAAAGTATTTTTGGCAGGTTTGTATGGTTTTTCAAAAATCGTATTCAAGTCTTTCACTTTCTCGTACACTTAAAAGCCACTTAATGGTAAACGTGGAACCCTATGTTCAGTACACCCATTGAAAGGTTTTTTGAGTGTACGGTAACGATTGTTACGGGGAAGAAACCTACGAAAATCTACAAAAACATTTTTCTAGCAGTTTGGCAAGCGAAGGTCAACTGTATCCTCTTCATATGTCGGGCAAGCTTTAGAGCCATTCGTTGGATATCCAGATAGATTGCCATAAGCTGGGAAGTCGTTAATTGTGCAATACAACATAGCATGCAACCTAAATTTTGTTTTTGTGTTCATATCATAAACTAAAATACCTTCGGTCCATAACAACTTCAAATCTTCAACCAATGGGGCAAGATAAACATCAATGTCATTTCCTGGTTGCTTAGGACCGAAAATTAGGAGAGACAACATAATATACTTTTGCTTCATTAACAACCACGGTGGTAAATTATAAATCGTCAATAAGACAGGCCAAGTGCTGTGTTGACTACTCAGAGTGCCGTGTGGATTCATACCATCTGTGCATAAGCCTGGTCTTAAATTTCTATGTTCCATCCCAAATTCAGGATATTTCAGATTGATTTGCCTCCACTGTGGAGCATCAGCTACGTGTCTCATAAATTCATCATTTTTCCGATTCTCAGCATGCCATACCAAGAGTTTTGAGTCTTTTTCATTTGCAAATAATCGTCTAAACCTGGGTATTATCGGTAGATACCACAAGACCTTGGATGGTGTTTTGCTCTTTCTATTTTCAACTCCACCTGCGGTATTCACCTTCCTCTTGTACCGTGAAAGATGGCATCTTGGACATTCATCCAAATTCTCATACTCCTTACGGTATAAGACAAAATTATTCGGGCATGCGTGGATTTTTTGGAACTCTGTTCCCATATGGCACATTAATTTTCTAGCTTCATAGCATGTTGAAGAAAGTGTGTTCCCTTCCGGATAAGTTTCCTAAAGAACTTCTAATAATTCCGTAAAACTTACATTGGTCCAACCATGCTATGCTTTCAAATGAAATAATTTCAACACCGTAGATAATTTGGAGTTCATTGAACCGCGGTATAAGGGTATCTTTGCTGCATCTAACAAATCTTCATATGATTTTGGTTGATAATCAAAATTATCTTGCACATCGTTCATTAAATCGTCCATTCTATCATTTTCAAATTCTAAGCTTTCATTGTTATTCGCGTGATTTGAAGCTTCTTCATTGTGAATGCCAATATCTCTGCTCGAAATTTCATCTGCCTTTCTCTTTAAATTTTCAAAATTGCCTCGAGAAGTAATGTTATCACTGCCTACAAGAACCTCTCCATGATGTATCCAAGTGTGATAGTTTTCTCTGAATCCTCTATCAAACAAATGTGTAAGAATTATATAACATCGACCACCTTACTCATGTTACGACAAACTGAACAAGGACATAAAATCTCATTATGTCCTTGAAGTTTTTGATGTGCAACTGCTTGTGTAATGAACTCATTCACTCCTACCAAAAACGTAGTAGTGCTTCGAAGTTCATACATCCAACTTCGATCCATTACTAAAATAAATTTAAACATAATTTATCAATGTGTATAAGTGATGAATTAACTTATCATGTCGTAATTAAGTTATCTTGCAAAGAGGAACCTAATACATTTATAAGATGAGTAAGCAAAGATGTAAGCCGACACTAGGTTTTTATATGTAGATTTTATTTTAGTTTTTTAACATTATTTGATGGGTACAGAGGTCCCTACCTCCACCCTTGCACGTACGTAAAACAATTCAAATAATATTATTCCACATGTATATATAATATTAAGAAAAGTGTTAATGAGTGCAAATTTACAATTCCCTTTTATCTTTGTAAATCCAGTTAGATTTTAAAATTCCTAACCTTGAATCAAATTACGGATTGGATTTTGTAACCTTAAATTTATAACCTTTATATTCAGTTTAAAACTTATGCTTAACTTTTTTGTCATCGGTTTAACATTTTGAAGGATAATTATAAAAGTACCCTTCAAGTGTATTCTAATTATAAAACACCCATTTATCTTTGAAAATTTCAAATAACCCTTGAACTTTGTATTTAAACTGCAAATGGCCCCTTCATACCTTCATTTTGGGTTACACATTTGTAAAATCCTAATACATGTCAAGGGGTTATTTGTAATTTTTAAAGAAGCTACAAAAGTCAGGTTCATAACACAAGTGGTTACTATGGATGAGCCCAAGGATGACGACGATTATGAAGATATTTGGATGATTATGAGAAGCAAATGCAGAAAGTTCGGTAAATATATTAAATTAGTTTCTTTTTTTACCTCTTTGAATGTGGAACTTTTTGATTTCCGTTGCACATAATTTTTCTCATTGTGTGCTTTACTCTCTGTTTTATAGCATTCGCGAGTCCCTTCTCTGTTTAAAAAAAAAGATTTAGTTGTTTGGGATATGATAATTATTAAAATACATAAAAAATATTATACACACACACACACACACACACACACACACATATATATATTATATATATATATATATATATATATATATATATATATATATATATAAATATGTAAAATTGATATCTTAAACCATTTCTTCTTAGTTGAAACAAAATAATATGTATTACAAAGAACTGTGGTCAAGCTACTAGAAAGTCACATGTGCTTAGTAACATGCATGATATAGTGGGTATTTTAGTAACATGCACGATATGGATTCACATTTACATCAAAGCAGAGATGCAGCACAATTTCCACGACACATTTTTTCAATTTTTTTTAATTTTTAATTTAAAACTTTTTAATACCTTCTTTATTCATTTTACTTGAGATTTCGCCAATTGTTGTGATTGAGTTCGTTATTATTTTAGATGATTAATAGAACCAAAAATTATTACATTTTAATATTTATGAAAAATAAATAAATTAATAATTATTTTATATTATAAATATTTGCACTGGTATTTGTAATATGTTTTCAGATAAATTTTAATTTTGAATTAAAAAATATATATATGTGAAGGCAGTGAAATGGGTTTTTAGCAGAAGTGAAAAGAGAATTGGGAGATGTGTAGATGGAGAAAGGCTGAAAGGGAATAGGAAAAATTAAGCAAGAAAAAAATATGTCTTCTTTTTTCACTGCTACACAGCTTTGTGGTTTTTACAATCAATTTCTTGTTTTTAATTTTATAAACTCTGGTCGCTCCTACACCGTAAAATGTCCCTACTTCTACCGCCCCTACTTTCTACGTCGGTTCAAAAATCGTCGTAAACCCCCTAAAATAACCGTCGTTGTATGCAATTTCTGCAGTAGTGATTTAGCCATATTATCAACTATTCCTTTTAATGATTCACCATATATAGACCCTATTTTAATATCTTCTCCTGTTAAATCCCACGCGATCTTCACCGATCCTTCAACGCTAATTTGAAGGAGTAAAATAAACCTTTCCTTCTCTAGGCTGAGAGTTCAAGCCATAATTCGCATTGCAGATGCCCAATCATCTATTAGTATCTCTTGATTCTTGAAGTCTGGGACGTCCAGATTTAACATTAATCCATACGATTTTATAGGATCGAGTTGAGACTTCTTGTATGGCGTGTTGAGAATTGGGCCTTCGGGAATGTTGTCTGGTACAAACTATATCAGTAGGATCTCCTTTTATGGTGAAATCCCCAACATTTGGCATTGGTGCGTCTGGTACTGGTTCATGTGAAGCCGTACTTTCTCCTGGATTGAAATTTTTTGGTGGTGGTGTAGGAGCGCTTCTCAGAACTAAGGTCGAAGAATCTCGTGAGTTCATTTTTAGATCCACAATACCCAATCCGATGAAGGATTCGATAAGGTCATGTAGATACTCAATGTTGATTTTCTCCATTAATTCTTAGGTTGTAATGGAGTTCCTTTGATTATAGCCACCATCTTTTCTTCCTTCGTTGGTTGTCTTATAACCTCAGTTGGTTTCCCCTTTTGGTGTAGAAAGGGTTCTGTTCCGAAAGTGATACGTCGTCTTCCTCCAGATGTACTTGACTTAGCTTCAAGGGCCCTGACTCATTTTGAACATTAGATAGAATTTCTCGTGTTTCCTTTTGATGTTCATGTATCTCTTTCATATTCACCTGGATACGTTGTTGATAATGGTCGATGTCTTGTACCATCTTTTGGGTTTCTCTAAGATCTTTAGGATTCTTAGAGGAATCGGATATCAACTCACTGCAGTTGGATCTATTGATGGGATTCATGTGCGGCATCCCTACGATTCATCAGATCCGTCTTTCACATCTTTTTTACCCAAAGGTAACTCAGGTGATACACCTTTTCTTTCTTGCATTATCTCAAGGTTTCTCTGTCGACTCCGGTGAGATCTTGCTCAACATATTTGTTGTCCCAATACGTTATTTTATCTTTATGGCCCAACTCGTATGTTTCCATGATTTGAAAATATCGTCTAAAATGAATACATCTAGAACACTCGTTTGGATCCATTTTTAGAGATAAATCTGCTCACCAAAAGTTAATTACATAGTTATAATAAAATTTTCTTATAAGATCTTAATAAACTTTAATTAAGATACCATTTTAAGGATCCTTATCATGGCAATTTTTAGAGTATTCTAAGATAAGTATTAATTTCAAAGGCACGAAGTATTCCGTACATAAAGATGAAGTATTAGATACATTCAAAGTAAGTACTCAGATTCTGAATATTAAACTTTGACTTTTATCCACAAAAGGACAAACCCATTAAATAGGGACAATTTTGGATTTCTATAAAACAAGGGAGTAATCATAAAATTCAAATATGTATTAGGGAGGGAGGGTGAATTTATTTATGTGGGGAGTGGACCACAAAATGAAAGATGAGTTGGGGATTTATCTTCAAAATTTCCTAAGTAAAATACATATAAAACTATAAAGGGCAACACTCTTTTTATGCCGGACTAAGGGATCATCCGTTAGGCCAAGATTTCATATCAATACATTATAATGCAAAAACTAATACATTTTAATAAAAAAACCAATACATCATAGTACAAAAATATTACAGTACAAAAACCAATAAATCATAACATGGGTCAGAGATTTATGAAAAACTAATACTTTACAGTAAAAAACCAATACATCACAGTACAAAAACTAATACATTACAGTATCGGGTCAAATGGCCTAACGGATCATGACCCGTTAATCTGGCCTAACACAAGTGTGACAACTATAAAAACTTCTTGAACATAACATTATTTGTGTATAGTTCAATTATTTTGTGTAAGTTTTATAGCTAAGTTCTAAAATCAGATTGCTCATCTTCCCAGTAATGAGAGAAGGATCCGCACACAAGGTTTTTGTTAAATTTAATATTTGCGTAAGAAAATAATTAATATTTTTCGTAAGAAAATATATAGAATAAGTAATATTTTTGTAAAAGAACTTAAATATCATGGTCACACGGGTCCTTATACCATGTGAACGATCCCTAAAATCATAGCATCCAAAAAATTGGGTCTCATATAAAAGGAAAATAAGAAAAATAGACCAGTTTTTTTTTTTTTTTCTTTGATACCTTTCTCTCTCCTCGAC
The DNA here is from genome assembly GCA_014905375.1 of Phtheirospermum japonicum. Taxonomy (NCBI): domain Eukaryota; kingdom Viridiplantae; phylum Streptophyta; class Magnoliopsida; order Lamiales; family Orobanchaceae; genus Phtheirospermum; species Phtheirospermum japonicum. The sequence continues at coordinate 576,924 of BMAC01000165.1, forward strand.
CCCCAACCTTAGAAGAAAATTTAGTGAAAATTCCTCACACCCTCCGACACGCCTCTACCGAGAAATATTGTCTCATATGCGAGATCTGCCATCGAAGTTCACGATACCATAACATGTCATCGAGACGTTAATTATCTCTCTCCCCTCTTGTCTTGAAGGTTCTCCATTATAATCGTTTCTTTGCTATTTCTCTCTCAAGGGTTTAGGTTTGTTGAAAGTGAAAACTTATGTGATTGGGATTTACCTGGTATTGAATTTGTATTATACTCTTGAGCATGTTTTATGTTGTTTTAAGTGTAATACATCTGCTCTTATTTTGAGAATTGTGAACTAATTGATACATTGTTGAGCTCATATAAGAAATTAGTGTTCATTTGCCTTACTTGATAGGTTTATTATTTTCGTAATCCAATTTTATTTCAATTAGGTTGATACACATTTTACTTTTCTTTTTATATTACTTTTTGATGGAGTTGTAAGTAATTCTAGAAGAAGATAAGCCCTTGTGAACATTTATTTTTGTGTTGATCTATTTAAGGATTATGGGTTAATGATTGATTATTCAGCAATTATTGTGTGTGAAAGTTTATACATAAGCTTAATTTATTGATATTATAACATGTTTGGTATTTAATGCAATACATGACATTGAAATCTAGTTTATTTAACTATTCATGTTAAGAATACAGTAGTTATCGACATGTTGTTTATTGAATTGAGGTAGGAAACAATCAGAATATGAAACGTGGATTCATTAGAAACTAAACCTTGGTTAACTATTTCACTCATTAAAGCATTTTACTCAATTCTATCTAAATTTGTATATGTATAGCTAATGGAAAAAACAAGGTGGTGCACCATAAGAGAAAGCGTGAATTAGTAATGGATCCAGTAGTGAATAATGTGAAAAAAAAAAGCTTGACAAACCCAAAATCGGTCCTGATTTTTAGGGAAAAAACAGTGAAGGACCAAGCAATAAGACCTAAAAAGCAAGAAAAATCGGGTTGAACGACGAAACAGATTCAGAAGAAGACGTCAAAAAGACTGAGAAAAATGTTGGAAAGGAACAAAAGGTGGAAATAGAAGATATTGAGAGGTTAGTATTTGTTGAATGTGCTACTTTTCATTTTTTAAAATACTACATGTTTTTCTTGCTTTTCTGGAAAATGGTTACTTTTTACTCTAAAACAGTAACTCATCACATATTTTCCTACCTAGTCTAATACAAATCTTTTTTCTTTGCTTCGACTTTTAGATCAACCTAACCGAATTGGTGGAAAATATCTCACCTCAACAGAAAGAGGGCACAGTTGGAGTGAAGCAGCTCCCAACACACAATGTGAAGCAACTACCTACAAATATGTTGGAGTGGTTTGTTAAGAATTTTATGGGACGAGCCAAATGTTAAAATCAATGTGAACAAGATAGTTGTAATAACTACCGAAGACATTCCTGACATATTATACACTTCCTAGGAACAAAGTTTTATTATAGGCATCCTACAAATCTTAAGAGTTTAAATTCTTTTTATCTCAAACCCTTATAAGTATTAAACAATAATAATTCTAATAGTTTCATACCCTTTGATCTCTAATTAATTTTAATTTACAAATAGAATATTTATATTATTAATAGGAGTCCTATATTTTATGGTTATTAATTAATCCAAATATACTAATAGAATATTATATTAATAATAATGTGTAAATGTAAATAAAACACCTAACTAGTTTGAGACTTGCGTGTTACGCGGATTTTGAGAAGTGAATTAATAGTTTGATAAATATATATTGATATAAACGATATCGTTATCGTCACACAAAATCATTTCCAACTATTTTTACTCTTTAACTCTTGATATTTGACATAAAGTTGACCCGCAAGTAACATGAAAACTAATAGAAAATGTTCTGTGGCTTGTTTATTCATTCTGTCGAGAATATGTACTGAAAACATAGTCAAACATTCCTAACTACAAAGCTAGAATCAAGGAAATACAAAGGAAATAATATATTTACAAATAATCACAAGCTATAATTTAGGGAGTCTAATACACCCCCGCAATCTAAACGGGAGGTTTCCGGACGTTGAGATTGTCTCGAAAATCATSAAAGAGGGCTCGTGGAAGTCCTTTGGTGAATAAATCCGCAATTTGATGACGAGATGGAACATGTAGCACTCGAACCTGACCTTGTGCAACTTTTTCGCGGACAAAGTGGATATCCATTTCGACATGTTTAGTGCGTTGATGTTGAAYCGGATTTCCGGATAGATAAATAGCACTAACATTGTCGCAATATACAATAGTAGCCTTTTGAATCGGAAAGTGTAACTCAAGAAGTAAGTTACGTAACCAGCAGGATTCAGAGACAACATTTGCAACACCACGGTACTCGGCTTCAGCACTGGATCGGGAGAGAGTCGGTTGGCGTTTCGATGACCAGGATAACAAATTGTCGCCAAGAAATACACARTATCCGGAAGTAGAACGACGGGTGTCTGGGCATCCTCCCCAATCGGCATCAGTAAACGAAACAAGGCTAGTTACCGAGGACTTGAAAAGATGTAAGCCAAGATCAATTGTTCCTTYTATGTAGCGAAGTACACGCTTCAAGGCATTCATGTGGGGAMCTCGCGGATCATGCATGTGAAGACATACTTGTTGTACGRCATAAGAAATATCAGGACGAGTAAACGTAAGATACTGTAATGCGCCGGCCAAGCTTCGATAATGAGTCGGGTTATCAAATGGAGGGCCCGAATCATGACTGAGCTTTGTTTGAGTGTCAACAGGAGTGTTACATGGATTGCAACCTGACATTCCAGCTCTTTCAAGAATGTCCTCCGCATACTTAGTCTGATTTAGAAACAGACCGGAGTTGGTACGAGTGACAGCGATACCGAGAAAGAAATGAAGGGGTCCTAAGTCCTTCATAGCAAATTCAGAAGCGAGCATTGACATGATCGAYTGTCGGAGAGATTCGGATGACGTGGTGAGGATGATGTCATCTACGTAGAGAAGAAGATATGCTATGTCGGTCCCTTGTTTGTAGATGAACAAAGAGTGGTCAGATTTGCTATGAGAGAAGCCAATGGAGGCAACAAAATCCGCAAACCTTTGGTACCACGCACGAGGTGCTTGCTTAAGGCCGTATAATGACTTCTTCAATAGGCAAACATAATCAGGATGGCGAGTATTTCGAAAACCCATAGGTTGATGCATATAGACAATATCTTTAAGATTGCCATGGAGGAACGCATTMTTCACATCTAATTGATGAAGTGGCCAAGAAAGAGATAGAGCAATGCTAAGAACTGTCCGAATTGTTGCTGGTTTGACGACCGGACTAAATGTTTCATCACAATCCACTCCAACTTGTTGAGCCCTGCCATCACCTACAAGACGAGCCTTGTATCGCTCAACAGAACCGTTAGCATTCTTTTTATGACGAAATATCCACATAGAACAAATAACATTCACATTAGATGGACGAGGAACTAAATCCCACGTATTATTATTAATTAAAGCATTATATTCATCGTTCATGGCGGATTTCCAATTTACATCGGCCAAGGCTTCTTTGGGGTTACGAGGAAGAGGAGATATCGTGGTGGAAGACGTGAGGTTGAATGGGCGGTTAGGACGGAAGATGCCATGCATGCTACGAGTTTGCATGGACCGGGTGGGAGGGGCAGGCGGCGCAGGAGACCTGGGTTGTGAAGGGGGTGAAGGCACAGGTGGGTTTTCATTTGTTAGCCCAACAGAGGGAGGCGGGATATTTAAGGGCACAGTAGGTGCATTATTTTTGGGAAATGCAAAATGATCCTGGACAAGAGGAGTTACAGGGCTGTCCAGAAAAGAATATAGATTTGGGTTTGGCAATTGTACCTCAGCGAAGGGAAAACGACTCTCGTCAAAGACGRCATGTCGAGAAATGATAATCTTTTTGGATGAGATATCATAGCACTTATAACCGCGATGGTTGGGCGGGTATCCCAAGAAAACACATGGTGTAGAACGAGCTTGGAGTTTGTGGATAGATGGAGAAGGYGAAAGGGGAAAACATAAACAACYAAAAACTCGTAAATGGTCATATGTAGGGAGTCGATTATATAGGACTTCGGTTGGCGAACGGTTTTGGAGGGTTTTATGTGGAATAATGTTAAGGAGGTAGGTGGCCATTTGTAGGGCATGGTGCCAGAATTGAGGTGGCATGGAAGAGTGTACAAGAATTGTACGCATCACATTATTAATRGCACGAATTTTGCGTTCGGCTTTTCCATTTTGGGAAGAGGTGTATGGGCATGATAATCGAAAATCAATACCACGTTGTTGACAAAATAATTTGAACGCATTGTTTGTAAATTCTTTTCCATTGTCACACTGAAAAGATTTTATGGACATGTGGAATTGAGTTTGGACATGTGTACTAAATGCCGTAAAAATTTGAGTAGTTTGGGACTTCTTACCAATGGGAAAAGTCCACAAAAAGTCACTGAAATTATCAAGAAAGAACACATAGTATTTATGTCCTGCAGAACTTAACACAGGAGAGGTCCACAAATCACTGTGTACTATATCAAAAGGTAAAAGTGTGCTAGAAGAAGAATTAAGAAAAGGTAATTTAACTTGTTTGCCAAAAACACAAGATGAACAAGCATTAAATTTTGAAACAGGTTTACAAGTAATCACCCTATTATTCTTAAGAGAGTCTAAAACAGAACTGCCCGGATGTCCTAAGCGAGAGTGCCAAAGATTCGGAGACAAAACTGCAAAAGTAGAAGTAGGARACACTTGATGGAGATTGGTGGTGGTGATGGGATATAGYTCACCGTTGCTATTACACCGCATTTTCAGCGTCCCAGTCTGAATATCCTTGACAGAAAAACCAAAAGGATCAAATTCAATGGTGACATTATTATCCGAAGTGAATTTACGAACTGAAATGAGGTTTTTGATCAATTTTGGGGCATGCAACACATTGGTAAGACGTAAAGGTGGCATGGGTGAGGGTAGGATTTTCTGGCCATAACCGTGAATTGGAATTTCCTGCCCACTACCGACAATAATATTATTATTTTTACTTAAATTAAAATAAGACGTAAGATTACCTCCTTTGTTTGTCATATGTGAAGTGGCACCCGTGTCCATGTACCAATTGTTGTCCGGAGGATTGAGAGTCATCGTCTGAAAGGCCTGTGCTAACTCCSTTGGTTGATATTGAGCCGCATGTGCCTGCGGAGGACGACTTCCCAAAATACCCTGCTGGCTAGACGGCTGTGAAGGGCRAGCCCATGAACTGGTGGGATACGGACAGGGAGGATATTGCCACGGTTGACCCCACTGGGCTGCCCAAGGAGGAGAGGCGAACTGTTGCCAAGTGAGGGGCTGACTGGGGCCGCCACTAGAGCGTCCACCACCGCGACCACGGCCCTTCCCCTTGCCACGATTTGACGATGAATTTCGGCCGTTCGAATTCTTGGACTGCTGATTTCGAGGCTGGGCARTATCCGTSCCTGACTTAGGACGAGATTGTTCACCGGTCTGCTGGGCAACGAGGGATTGGGCGGCTGCTTTGGTCGTATCACTTAGTTGACGGGCTTTTCGGGATTCTTCCAACAACAACCGAGAGCGGGCGGAAAAGAAATCAGGTAGTGGATCCATTTGTGAGATGTGAGATGCGACGGTATCATAATTRTCATTCAACCCATTTACAAGACGAAGAACCAACCGATTATCCGCCACCGGAGCATCCACATTGGCCAGTTGATCAGCAAGGTCCTTTAGCTCTTGACAATATGACGAGACATCAGGGAAATCGTCGAGAAACACATTAGTGAATTTATTTTCCAAGGCGGAGGCACGAGCGTTTTTATTATTGAGAAATATGCTCGCAAGACGATCCCATTGGGCCTGCGCAGTGGAGTTTGRGCGCAAGATGGTGGTAAGGAGTTGAGGAGAAATCGTGCCATAAATCCATGTGAGGACAATAGCATCAAGCCGATTCCAGAGTTCTTTATCGAAACCGTTTTGACTTTCTCTCTGACTGAAGGGAATGGAAGGGATGATGTGCTCATACAGGTCATAGGCACGGCAATGAATTTTGAATAATTCAGCCCATAATGCATACGGCCCCTTCTCTTGTTCAAGACGGACTGGGATCGAGTTTTTGATGTTTGATAGGGCAAGGGCCGGATGGAATTTGTTGGGGGAGGATTCCGTCATGGCAGCAGGAATTATCAAACATAAACCGATCGGGGGAAGGCGGAAGCGTTTGAGGAAAGAAATTAGGTTCGTGATACCATAATAGAAAATGTTCCRTGKCTTGTTTATTCATTCTGTCGAGAATATGTACTGAAAACATAGTCAAACATTCCTAACTACAAAGCTAGAATCAAGGAAATACAAAGGAAATAATATATTTACAAATAATCACAAGCTATAATTTAGGGAGTCTAATAGCTATAATTAGGGAGTCTAATAAAAACTATAACATGACACTTTATTACTGGGATGGGATATGATATATTTATCTCGAGTCTTGGGATAGTACTGTAGAGATAAACCTAGTCCATTGTTTGTTTTCTCTGATTGCATTCTGGTGGGGTTAGGATAAGTTTTCATATCCTGCGTTTGTTGTCCTGTATTACGAAGGATTATATGAACAAAATACAAATTTACCCTTTCGAATACTTAATATAATTTCTTCCACATGCTCTCCATTCCTCGAATCTGTTATGATCAAAAATGAAAAGAAAGCTAAAAAAAGTGAGATTTCCGTGCAACATTAGTATTTTTAACAGCCTTTCATACAAATAAATATTATACTTTTATGCATAATTTACACGTTCACATACTTGACCCAGAAATAATCGAAAGAATGACAGTTTACGCACACATTAAAAAAATGTTATCGTTGTTAGTTCTGTTAGTTCTGTGTAATATTTACAAGGCCGACTAAATTTGCAATCTATGTTTTGAAAACATCTAATTATATAAACATATCATCGGCCATCAACCACACTGAGAATAACACTAATCAAAGAAGCACCACCACAAGCCTTTTCTATCTTTGTGAGGCAGTAAACTTCATGCCAAGGACTTCGTCTTGTAAATGAATATCCTCATCAATACTTCCAATAAGCATCAGCAAACCTTTGAAGAAGAAGCAACACTCAAACGAGCTATTTCCTGTAACTTGGAATGTTCTCGATGCTGCTCTTGAACTTGCTATTGATAGACACTTGTACCTCCATCCTCCAAACTGTATGATTCTTCAAAGTCATTAACTTCGGGGAAAGCATGTACCGATGACAGTCTCTTGTGTTGTTCACCGCTGAAAGAATATGAAGGTACAATTTTTAATCGAGTTCAGATACACTTTGCTGCATCAATATTGAAACAGAACCAATCAAAGAGCAGTATTATATCAAAAAAATAGACCTTTTTAAACAAGATTTCATGTTGCAGGGCGAATTTACGAAATAAACAAAACTTTAAAAGGACCTTTTTAAACATCTGGAAAATGAAACTATCAATATCGAAGAAACCCATAAACGGCTTACCTGGGGAAGCAACATTAGAAGACCATACATCGCCTTCAACAACCATTCTTTTTTTTTAAAAAAAAAAAATAGGACAACTGATCAGTGATCGACTATAATTGAACGAGATGATACAGTAACCGAGTTAATTAGATTTCAAAAGAGATATATGAAACGTATGCATCATTTTCTTGGACTAAAAAGGATCTAAAAGCATCTACTTCTAGCAAACATTTTGTCCCACAATCTGCAATATTCTGCATACAACCTCCAGGCTTGAATGCAATAGTTCACTTCTTAAAAATATAAAAGATACAATTCAGGCATAAAAATGGAAAATTGAAAACAGCAACACAATAACTACACAAAAGGAAAGAGAACCTATTATGTAACATGTTTTATCACCCAATATACAAAAATATCGCATACAATTTGCAGATTATACGCACAAACACAAAAAGGAAGATAAGACTAGAACCCAAATAGAAACTTAAATACAAGTATAATGTAGATTGCATACGTGAAGATTACCTGTAGTCTTAGGTAAACAAAAGTAGGAGTCTCCAAATAACAATACACAACAAAATTAAAAATAGAGAAATAACCGGCTCAGCAACATCAGATTGAAAATTACAGTACAAGGCATTATGATATTCAGATCCATCTAATGATTGATAATATAATAAAACCTGAGTACAGCTTTTACCTGAAGATATATTTTTACCTGAAGATATATTTTTACAGTAGAATTCAAGAATAGTGGTAAGGCATTCGTTAAAACTCAAGAAAAAATTAAAAGAATTATAAATGGACAAAAATAAAATCAGGATGATTCCGAAGGATCCCAGTTATATGTCTAATTCAAAGAAAGATATCCTTATTAATTTAACATAATAATAGAAAAGACAACGACACCAACCAACGACTGAATCTTCGTAACAACTGATTAAACTTAGATCTGGAAGTTAACATGGTCAACATCCAATTAAACCATCCTCGCCATAATTGAACCACCAAAGGAAATTAGATTTTGTTTTTTAGTCCATGTTGGATCGCCAAAAACTGAAGCCGAAAGAGACATAGAGATAGAATTCCAACCTGCGAAATGCCTGCACTGCTGCTAGGGTTAGTTCGTGCGCCTCTCTATTTCTCTGTGTCGCAAGTTGAGAAGGCAATCGGTATATAAATTGGCGTAATTGTAATTACACACACAAAAGAGGGCAGATGGGTCAAGAGATATATTAACGGAGGGTACCAAAGTAATTACACGTTCTATCCGCAGCCTTGATAAGTTTGTCCAACACGCCGACCTGGGATTTTATTATCTTTAAACCATGGGACAGGGAGTGGGCCGGGACTACGAACGCGGGCCTCAATACCCATTTACAAATGCTGGATTGAGCGGGATATCCCTCCCAATCCCATCCGGTCCTGCTTTGCAAACGCAGCCTATAAGTATTAAACAATAATAATTCTAATAGTTTCATACCCTTTGATTTCTAATTAATTTTAATTTACAAATAGAATATTTATATTATTAATAGGAGTCCTATATTTTATGGTTATTAATTAATCCAAATATACTAATAGAATATTATATTAATAATAATGTGTAAATGTAAATAAAACACCTAACTAGTTTGAGACTTGCGTGTTACGCGGATTTTGAGAAGTGAATTAATAGTTTGATAAATATATATTGATATAAACGATATCGTTTTCGTCACACAAAATTATTTCCAACTATTTTTACTCTTTAACTCTTGATATTTGACATAAAGTTGACCCGCAAGTAACATGAAAAACTATTACATGACACTTTATTACTGTTTAATAGTTACAAAATTAAAAATATGTAAAAGCGTGGGTAAATAAAAATGAATATGAATTTCGTATTCTGAACTTATGTCGTGGCATACTAGTGTCCTATACCAATATAAATATTTCAAGATTAAATTTTTATTCATTTGATTAAATAATTATGTAAATATAAACATTAGTTTATTATATAATTTCTGTGATTTCAAGTTTTGAGATTTATTTAGTATTATATTAGAATATTTTATATTTTGTCTATAAACCTTCTCAATAAATTTAGTGGCCCAACGCCTTTTTTTTTTTTGAATGCTTTTTTTGTTTTGTTTATTTGGTATCTTTTTATATTATAATTTTATAATTATTTATAAAATAATTATTTAAAAGTTAATCTCAATTTAATATAATTTTCTAAAATTTAAAAGTATTTTGAGATTTATTTTATAATATAATTATAATATTTTTGGTATGTTATTTCATTTTTAATATATTAAATAATTATTGAGGAATAAATATTTATCTCTCTATATTTATTTTACTTTATAAATTTTAACGACTATATTATTATTATTATATAATATTTATATGTTTTATATTTCTATAGTTGATTAAGTATTTTCATAAATTTATATAATAGTTTATTTCTTATTTCTGATTTTAAGGTTTGAGATTTATTTAGAAATATATTATAATATATTATATTTATTTACAAACAATTTCAATTAATTTTGTTACCAAAACCTCTTTTTGTGAAAACATTTTCTTTAAATTCGGTAGTCTTCTCATATTATTTTATAATTTTTCTTTTTTTACAGTTTTAGATTTGTGACATAATTATTAAGAAGTTAATAATGCTTTATTATATTTTCTCTAATTCTAAAGTATTTTGATAGTTATCTTATAATATTTACTATTATGTTTTTCATTTTTAAATACATTAGAAATTTCATGATTAAATATTTATTTATCCTGCTTTATAATTTTTAAAGACTTATTTTGTTATTCTATAATATTTATAATTATTTAATTTCAAATTCATTAAATAAATATATAAAGAAACAATAGTTTATTATTTTTTTCATATTTCATGTATTGAATTTTATTTTTTGTATATATTATAACATTATAATATTTTATATTTTTCTTTTATTATTTATTAAATAGTTATTTATGATTCTTTTTTATTTATTAGAATATTATGAGAAGTATTAACTTTTGTATTGAGGTTAAAAAATTAATTGATTGTATGTTATGTAATGTTAAAAGAAAGATTAAACTTACGTTTCAGAATATACATTTCTTTGTTTATAAAAGGGATAATTCTCATATACTACACTTAAATCAACATTAATTCCCAAATAAACATCTAACTTTTTATTTAACCCATTTAGTCAAATTCTTCCCATTAAATCAAAAATTGCATTTAAATTATCTAAAATACCCCTACACACATGTATATACACACACACGCCCTAACTACCTACTTGGATTAAAATAATATGAAACCTTTCTCCTCTATTTTCCAACGCCACCGTTCCTGTCTTCCTACACATCCCGTACACACTTCACATTCTCTACCCTCCTACTGTTCTCATTACCAGATTTGCGATTTTTATCAAAACCCTAATATTCTTCCTTAATCGTTCTTTGATTGAATTCTTTTTCTCAAGTTCTTTCGATCGCCAATCGATTCTTCTCCTAATAAGATACTTTTGGATCTGTGTAATTTTGGTGGTTTGACGGATTTTTGAATTGAGGTCCATATAATCAATTATCTCCGTGAAAATTTGGAGTTGCCATAGATCTCGTTATAATAGGCTATTTTTTGGATCGATGGTTGTATATTGTGGTAGTTTTTGGATTGATGGTGGTTTTCTTCTCCATCTCTCTAATCGGCCAATTGGCCAAGTACCCTCCGGCGATGGGAAAATGGCGACCGCGAATCGGTAGCGGCGGCGGCCTTGAGCGGTGGAGGCGACGATTCCAGAGGCTATGAACGGTGATCGAATTTCCTCTCCTCCTTCGACTCATCGCCGGCGAAGCTTGGGAAGGCGGCAGCGTGGCGGCGTAAAGGGGCAGCGGAGATGGGGCGCTGACTCAAAGTCCCCGTCCTATAACCCTAACTCGGCGGTGACTTGTCAAAGAAGGGCAGAGGCGACAGAGATGCTTTCGGGCTTTGCTTCGGGCTGTGAGTTTGGGAAAATGGTGGCAGTGGATCTTGATTCGAGCTCTAATAATTGGGTTATAATTGGGTTCCTGGGTCATCTGGGCTGAGTAAACAACGAAGGAGCAACGGTGATGCAGCGGTAGTTTCGTGGTTCACCGATTTCGATGACGTTCATTCCTTGGACTGATTCGACGACATTGGTTTATGGGGTTTGGAGACTCGATGCTAGTTTGCGGCTGGGTTCTGAAATAGTGGCGCGTGGAAGCAGAGTCGGGGCCGATCCTTGAGTCCCTGGTTGCCCAAATTAATATCAAATTAATTTCTCAATGTAGTATATAATTTGTATATGTAGTATGATTTCTTTTGATGTAGTATAGATTGTAATTATCCAAGATTGGTGAGTAGTATGAAATTAATATGAAGCTAATTTCTCAATGTAGTATATAATTTCTAAATGTAGTATAATTTTTTTTATGTAGTATAGAATTGATTGTCTAAGATTGGTAATTAGTATGGAATTAACTTCTCAATATAATAAATATAGTATATAATTTCTAAATGTAGTATGCATTTTTTTATGTAATATAGAATTATAAATGTAGTATATAATTTCTCAATTTAATAAATGTAGTATACAATTTCTACATGGGTAGTATGCATTTTTTTATGTAGTAGAATTATAATGTAATAAATGTAGTATAGAATTATAAATATAGTATATAATTTCTCAATTTAATAAATGTAGTATATAATTTCTACATGGGTAGTATGGAACTCGAGTACAAAATTAATATGAATTATTTGAAAAATGGGTAGTATGGAATTCGACCATGGATAGTATGAAATTAATATAAATAATGTAGTATAAAATTAATATGATTTTTATTTGAAAAAACTGGAAGAAAGAAAAAGAAAATTAAAAATAAAATAAAATTGTGTAGTAAGGGTAAACTTGTACACTTATATATTAAGTTTGATTAAATAGGAAATTAAAGAGTAAATGGAAAATCAATATTTTCAATGAATTATTTAGGAAAGAATGTTTCCCTTTTGTCCTATATGGGAATTGTCCCTTTATAAAACAACATTAGGACCATGTTGTAGAGTGGTTATGGGCTAAGTATCAAAATGAAACATTGTGGGTTCAAATCTCATGTCTCCTTATTTTACAAAAGAGATTGATGTGTTCTTTCCTTTGCTTGATGTGACTGAAGTAACAACCATTGAACCAAGGAATGCAGCATTCTTTGAACACATATTTGAAGGCTTTGAAAGCATCAAAAGCTTCATCATTGCCCACAAAGCAAACATGCATAACCCGATCTACCATGGAATCAGAGTTCATAGCTATGAATAAACTCATATTGATGACTGCACAATAATTTGTTATGTCTATTTTCTAATGGGCAAAGATGAAGCTTATGATGCTTTCAAAGTCTTCAAATATGAAGTTGAGAATGCAGTATTTTCGCATTCTCAACTTAAATGGTGAGTTAGAAGAAGAGATTTATATGGAAATAACATCGTAGGTTGAAACCCAAGTCTCCTTATTTTACATTTATATTGTACGAACATTCAATTTATCAACATGGTAAAAAAAAATCATAAGTGTGCCACACACACACACACACACACACACACACACACAATCACATTAGTTTAACATAAATGTTTTACTCGGGATTTATTAAAAGATAAATATAAAAAATATTTGTAATATTTAAAAGATTTTAAATCAAAATTATAAAATTCAAAAGACACCATATTCTCAATTTCTGTCTCATACCGATATCCAATAAATATTTATCAACTATTATTTTTTATTGTTAAATAATTTTATATTTTTAATGTTTAGATTAAATTCGTTAATAAATTTATTTACATATTTAGAAAAAATCAAAAGTTGTCAAAAACTTGTGTCTAATATCTATTAATTTATTTTTATTTTAATACTTTCATATTTTAATATTTTGATTAAATTAATACGTTAACAATTTTAGTTACATACTTAAAAAAAAAACTCAAAAGATGTCATATTCTCAACCACTGTCCCATTTTTTTTAATCAATATTTATTTATTTTTTATTATTATTATTTTTTTAGTATATAATTTATACTTTTTATATTTAGATTCAATTCGTTAATTAAGTTTTTATTATAATTTAGATTATTTTTATAATTATTTTTTTAATTTATATTATGTTGTGGAACTAGGGCTTGCGAAAGGAAAGGTTGTGGGAATGACACGTCTTGCTGCAGGGGATGAAGTGGTGACCGTTGGGAAAGAGGATAAAGGCAGGAGCGGGTCGGTCCATTAACTCAAATGGCTGGTTAGTTTGATAGGTTTGTGGGCTAGTTACTAAATGGGCCAGAGACTAATTAATAAATGCTGAGAAATAAGAGGCCCAAGCCCTAGGGGTTATTTAGTCTATTTAATTAGTTGTCATTTAGCTAAGATATTTTTTTATTTTTGCACATGGGATGTAACAAACCGTCTGGCCTATTCCTATTAATACGGGATAAGTCATGAGAACAATTAAGAAATGAAGTATTACATTTTCTCTCTCTAATTTCTCATCTGCAACTCTCCTCTCCCATCCCTCTATTCCTTTTCCAGAATTCCAAATTACAGTGCAATCATTCAGAATAAATTACAACAATTGATACAATAAAACTACAAGGAATTCAGAGAATTATCAAGCCCATTACAAGTGGTATCCAGAGCCTTGGATCCTTGGAAAGATGGCAGAAGGAACCCGCATCAAGGATCTTCAAGAAGCCCAGAAAAAAATGGATCAAAACCTGCAAACTGAAGAAATGAAAAGAGAAGCTAGTGAGATTAAACTGCAGGAGCAAATTTCAGGTATTAATTCCAATTTACATGAGTTAAAGGGATTGAATATGAAGTATGACCATTTGACACAAACACTGGCTGCTATGCAATTACAATTACTTAATCTGAACAAAGGAAAAAGTCAGGTAGATGAAGGGTCTATTCTAGGGGAGCCTTATTCTTGTTTTAGCAGTGATGTCACAAATAACAGATCCAGTAACTCTAACAAATCCAGGGCAATGACTGAATCACAGAATATGAATTTTCTAAGTCAAATTCCCAGATTGGAGTTTCCCAAGTTTGATGGCACATCACCCAGGTCATGGATACTCAAATGCAACAGTTATTTTAAGCTCATGCCAAATATACCTGACCAGTAAAAAGTTATACTAGCTTCCATGCTTTTTGAAGGAAAGGCTGCTCAATGGTTCCAAAATCTCAATGCAACACAGACAAACATAACTTGGCAACAGCTGATTGAAGTTATTTCAGCCAGGTTTGAGGAGCTTAAAGAGACTAGGATCATTGCTGAATTTAACAAGTTGAGACAGACTGGATCATATTCAGAATATGTGGAGAGGTTTGAAGAACTCAGGGCATGCATGAAGATGCTGAACAGTTATAAAGAAGAATATTTCATAGCCATCTTCATTAGTGGCCTAAGTGAAGAACTACAGGCTTTTATCAACATGTTTGAACCAGTCACCCTACAACAGACTATTGAACTGGGCAGGAAACAAATATTAACCATAGATGTCATTGCAAGAAAGTTTAAAACAAATCCCTGGACCATTTCCCCAATATACCAGAACAAGAGACGAGAAAACTCCTATCAACAAATTCAAAGAAACACACCAAATAATAATTCAAAGCCTCAAACCAAAATGCTTACTTCAGCAGAAATGGCTGCAAGGAGGGAAAAAGGCTTATGTTATAACTGTGATGAAAAGTTCACATATGGGCACAAGTGTAAACAGAGAATTAACTACATGATTATGACAGAAGAAGAAGAGTTTGAGTGTTCATAGGTTTTTGAAGCTGAGTCACCTGAAGATTTGATACTCCCTGGCAATATGGAAGAGATACAAATGACATTAAATGCATTATCAGGAGAAGACAGCATTACCACTATGAGGGTTTGGGGACAGAATAAGGGGAACAAGTTACAGATTCTAATAGACTCAGGCAGTACCTTGAGTTTTATCCAAGAATCTACTGCCAACAAGTTTGGGTGTCAAGTAGTGGAAGCTAAGCCTATACTGGTGAGAGTGGTTAATGGTCAGAGGCTTGTTAGCACCAAGGTGGCTAAAGGTTTCATTTGGACCATGCAGGGACACACCTTCTCCTACTCACTGAGGTTACTAAAGAATGAGGGATGTGACCTAATCCTTGGAGGGGATTGGCTTAAGTCATGTACCCCAATAGAACTGGACTATGAACACATGACATTTACTGTGAATTTAAAAGGGGAAAGGGTAAAAATTCTAGCATTGACATCCACAGCAGATTGCCAGTTTATATCTGCACCATCCTTATTTAAAATGATGCATCAAAAAAACATAAATTCCATTGAAGAAATTTTTCTCCTAACTATACATGGGGAGAAACAGGTGGAGGACCTTCAATTGACACAAATGACAGAATTGCTAGATGAATACAAAGACATTTTTGAAGAACCAAAAGGATTACCCCCAGTGAGGGGAACAGAACATCAAATCATTTTGAAGCCAGGAAGCATTCCCAAACACCAGTTCCCTTACAGAGCATCACATGATCAAAAAGATGAGATACAGAAGATAGTCAAGGAATTACTGCTTAGTGGGGTTATAAAACCAAGCCAAAGTCCTTTTGCCTCACCTGTATTGTTAGTAAGGAAGAAAGATGCATCATGGAGGCTTTGTGTGGATTACAGGTATCTAAATGACCTAACTATTAAGCATGAATTTCCTATACCAGTCATTGATGAGCTTCTAGATGAGTTCCATGGTGCCAAATTTTTCTCCAAGATAGATTTGAGGTCTGGTTATTTTCATATACTGATGAAACTTGAGCACAGATATTTAACATATTTTAACACACATCATGGCCAGTTTGAATTCCTAGTCATGCCCTTTGGATTATGCAATGCACCTGCCACCTTTCAATGTTTAATGAATCAAGTGTTTAATGACAGTCTAAGAAGAAGTACACTGGTATTTTTTGATGACATCTTAGTCTACAGTAAGGAATGGAGAGTACACCTCCAACATGTGAAAGGAGTCCTGGACAAACTTAAGGAAAATCAGTTGTTTGCTAAAAGAAGCAAGTGTCAGTTTGGGCAAAAACAGATAGAATATCTGGGCCACATTATCAATCAAAAAGGGGTCACCACTAATCCCCAGAAGATAGAATGCATGATCAACTGGCATACTCCTAGGATAGTCAAGCAGTTGAGGGGATTCCTAGGTTTGACTGGATACTATAGGAAATTTGTAAAGGGGTATGGTTTGTTGAGCAAACCACTTACCAGCTTGCTTAAGAAGGACAAATTTATGTGGGGAGAGGAGGCTGAAACAGCCTTTCAAGAGCTGAAGAGGGCTATGACAACCACACCTATTCTAGCACTGCCAGATTTTTCCCAGCCCTTCATTCTAGAAACTGATGCTAGTGGGTATGGGATTGGTGCTGTTCTCATGCAACAAGGGAGGCCAATAGCCTACATGAGCAAGCTTTTATGCCCAAGAAACCAGGCTCTATCTATATATGAGAAGGAGTTCCTAGCTGTGATAATGGCTATACAGAGGTGGAGACACTATCTACAAGGACACAAATTCATCATTAGAACTGATCAACAGGCCCTCAAGCACCTGTTAGACCAGAAAGTTATGAATCCCACCCAACAGAAATGGATCGCCAAACTACTTGGTCTGAACTATGAGATCCAATACAGGAAAGGAATGGAGAACAGGGCAGCTGATGCTCTATCTAGGGTAAAGAATTGGGAAGGGGATAACTTTGCATTAACCACAGTAACCCCTTTATGGATACAGAAGGTAACTCAAAGTTATAAAGGAGACCCTTACTTCAGCAAGGTATTAGCAACTAAGGCAGTGGACCCCTCATCATTTCCAGAGTTTGAAACCAGAGAAGGACTTATCAGGTACAAAGGGAGGTTAGTAGTAAGAAAAGATGCTGAATTAAGAGGAATGATCCTACATGTTATGCATGGCTCAGCTTATGGGGGACATTCAGGAATTGGGGGCACATATATGAGGACAAAAGGGGTTTTTTATTGGCCTAAGATGAAGTCTGATATTACCCAAATGATCCAGAGTTGTGAGTTATGTGCCAAGAATAAATCTAATCATGAACCCTATCCAGTCCTACTACAACCACTACCCATTCCAGAACAGGCTTGGACACACATAAGTATGGACTTTATTGAGGGATTACCTAAAGTGAGTGTCAAGAGTGTGATCCTAGTCATAGTGGACAGACTAACCAAATATGGACATTTCTTACCATTGTCACACCCCTATTCTGTGGCACAGTTGTTCATGGATCACATATACAAACTACATGGCCTACCCCTGAGCATGGTGACTGGCAGAGACAAAGTGTTTACTAGTGCATTTTGGGGTGAGATATTCAAATTAATGGGAGTAAAGCTCAACTTATCCTCAGCCTATCACCCCCAAACAGATGGGCAGACTGAATCAATGCCTAGAAAACTACTTAAAATGCATAGTGCATGATAATCCTAGATCTTGGTTAAAGTGGCTTACCCTTGCAGAGTATTGGTACAACACAAACTACCATACTGGGTTGAAATCTACACCTTTCCAGGCTCTATACGGATACCCTCCCCCTTTACTATCAACCCAATTCTATGTGAAGTGTGCAGATACAGAGGCAAAGGAGTTTGTGAAACACAGACATGAAATGATCAAACAATTGAGGGAAAMCCTATTGCATGCACAGAATAGGATGAAAACTTATGCTGACACATCAAGAACTGAGAGAACCTATGAAGTAGGAGAAGAAGTTTACCTGAAATTGCAACCTTATCGCCAAAATWCYGTGCAATTRARGAAGAACTTGARATTATCATCCCGCTACTTCGGACCWTATCGGATCTTGGAGAGGGTCRGRGAGGTGGCTTAMAGACTCGATCTACCTCCTGAATYGCGAGTACACCCCATTTTTCATGTCTCGTTGTTGAAGAAAAGGGTAAAACCGCACTTASCACCTTCTTCTGATCTACCGGACTCTGCTGCTGAGGGGAATTGCAATTTGGAACCAGTGGGGATTTTGGGAAAGCGAATTGAAAAAAGGGGAAAACTTGAAGTGGAACAGATCTTAGTTGAATGGGACCGAAATTCAAAGATCAAGCCTACTTGGGAGGATGAGAAATTTATTCAGAAGAAGTTCGCTGGAACAAATCCTTGCGGACAAGGATTTCTTTTACAGGGGGGTAATGTTGTGGAACAAGGGCTTGCGAAAGGAAAGGTTGTGGGAATGACACGTCTTGCTACAGGGGATGAAGTGGTGACCGTTGGGAAAGAGGATAAAGGCAGGAGCGGGTCGGTCCATTAACTCAAATGGCTGGTTAGTTTGATAGGTTTGTGG
>BMAC01000165.1:596891-654740 GCA_014905375.1 Phtheirospermum japonicum
TATTTAGAAAATTATAAATATTAATTGGAAATTTATGGATTTTTTTTTTTTTGAATTGGAATTGTATTGACAACTTTGTGTGTGTGTGAGTATAAGATAAAAATTATATATCTTTTTCAAATATAAAATTTTAATTTTTTTTAATATTTATATTATTTTAATTTGTCCCCCAAACTATAAGATTTTTTGTACTTTACCCCCCAAATTATAAGATTCTTCCACTTTGCCCCTAGCTGACCGTCGATGGAATTTAGAAGGAATATTCCACCGAAAATAAAGTTTGGGGGGCAACGTCGAAAATTATTGTACATCAGGGGGCAAAGTGGAACAAAAAATACTTTAGGGGGTAAAGTGAAAAAAACTACATACATTGGGGGGCAAAATTTTTTTATCCCAATGATTTAAAATGAGAAAACTATATTTGAAAAAAGAAACAATAGGTGAAGTCAATTATCCTCAACAAACAGCTACCGCCTTCCTTGTAAGCCTCGGCTGAGCCTTAAGAATGATCAAAATTTTAGGAATTTTATAATGATTTATAAGCCTCAGCTACAACAATATCCAGTTTCATCACCATTATCCAAAAATCAAAATGCCCCCATTAGCTCCAACAACTTAAACCTGTACTTCTATTCAGTTTCAATTGCATACATTCAGAGCAAAATCATTTTCCCAAATAAGCTCAATATTTCAAAGTGTTTTTCAAAAATAAATAAATAAATAAAAATAAAGCATATATCCCAAATAAATTAACCAGATCAAATCAGTTTTCACGAAATGTCTCATTCCCTATTTACATGAGATCATATAAATGGCTATGCATCTTCCAGGACATTGATGATTAGTCATCAGTCTCCTGCATCATGCACCCCCACCATCTAATTATACATACATACATACATCCACGCGCAATCAATTCACTCTCACACACATTATGTGACATATATATACCCATGAAAAATCTTGGACATCGTCCATCCCTTCCAAACTAACAACAGTAGCAGAAAAATTTGACATTCTAACAAAGGCTGGTAGAAAAAACAAATAGTAGTAATAATAAAAGATCAAATAACAGATTAATTCCCCACACAGAATCAGCCAATTATAGAGTCCAGGAGCAAGCTATCAATTCATCAAAAGATTATTAGCCCAGCAACTTAAACCTATACTTATAAAGATTTAAAACCTCAGTTGTAGCAATATCTAATTTCATATCACCATGCCATTATCCAAAATCAATTACCCACCAATTCCCCATTAATTCACCTAGTTTTAGGTTTAAGGTTTTCTATAAAAAATAATAAAATTTGTATACATGTATTGTGGGATGTCGAATTTTGGAGATGAGGTTGGAGTAGAGAATTAAAAATGCAGTGTTAGTGGTGGCGGAGGTGGTGGGGACAAAGATATAAATGCGGGTTGGTGGTTATGGAGTGAGAATTGAGAGTAGAGCATTAGTACAAAAAAAATATTTTAGAACAGACATTCTATAACGCCTCAAGAGGCTACGTTCGAGAATGTCATCCGGTGGCATTTTCGTAATAAAAGAGTCACATACTAGAACGTCTTTTTTAAAGACGTTCTGATATATTCGATATCTAGAACGTATTTAAAAAAGACGTTCTGGTATATACGTTATCTAGAATGACTTTAAAAAAGACATTCTGGAATAATCGTTATCTAGAACGTCTTTAAAAAAGACGTTCTGGTATATTTTTTATCTAGAACGTATTTAAAAAAGACGTTCTGTTATATGCAATTATTTAGAACGTCTTTTAAAAAGGCGTTCTAGTATATCATATTATTTAGAACACTTGTTCTTAAAGATGTTCTAGAATGTAATAAAAAAATTTAAAAATAACGAAATCCCCTCATTTTGCCCTAGCCCCCTTCCTCTCTGCCGACCCATCTCTCATCTCTGCCATTTTCATCTTCCCTTTCTCCCCATCAGTCTCACGCACCGGCCACCTCACAGCTCAAACCATAACCACATCGGGTGGCATAATCGGATCCTAATCTTGTTTTAAGGGCTCACTATCCACCTTCGCACTTTCGCCTAGTCCCGATCCGCTTCCAAGGCTACTCGATTCATTGTCGGTTCCGTACACCCCGTCAGTGACCACACTACGACCATCACACAATATCTAGACCGACGCTCAGAGAATTTTGACGCAGTAGACACACAGTGAGCATGGGAAGAAGGAATGTGTGCCGGTAAAATGTCTTCGCTGGTGAATATGTCGCTGACTTCTTCGCAATGGAAATAAATCCGACTTCATTTCGCTAGAATTTCTCTTCACCGGACGGTGCCATTACAGTACTGGAAAGGCATTTTGTTAATATAATTACACCATCAGCTATGGCGGTAGGGTCAACAATGGAGGAGTTGTGTGTAGAAGGGCTTAATATTGCTGGAGATG
This sequence comes from Phtheirospermum japonicum, assembly GCA_014905375.1. Classification (NCBI taxonomy): domain Eukaryota; kingdom Viridiplantae; phylum Streptophyta; class Magnoliopsida; order Lamiales; family Orobanchaceae; genus Phtheirospermum; species Phtheirospermum japonicum. The sequence goes on from BMAC01000165.1 coordinate 599,312, forward strand.
TAAGCCATGTGAGATTATCAATTTATCACCTCTCTCTCTCTCTCTCTAACTGAATTAATCTTAGAAGAACGTCGATTTTGTTTCCTCTTGTTGAAAGTTGAAGAATATATATAAGTTAGATTCATGGTTAAATTAATGGATGTGACTTTTGATATAGTGTCCATTCATGAACATGTGTGTCCTTTCATATTTTGTGCCTTTACATGATTGGTTGTGTCTTTTCATTTATGTAGTTTAGTCCTATAAATAGCCATGCAAATTTTTATTTGCAAGTATGAGTTTTTTATGAGTTATGTTTAAGAGAGTTCATTAATAATTGTGTGTTAATAAACAAGAGTGTTTATATTTTTTTTCCGCTGCATTGTATTTTGAGCCCACATTCTTCAACAAAGTGGTATCGAGAGCAAGGTTTGATTCTCTAAAAAGACGATGGCCACAAGTGGAGCATTCCCATTTCCAAAGCTCTTGAGAGATAATTTCAATCGATGGAGCATTGAAATGAAGACATATGTTGGTGGACAAGATGTTTGGGAAACCAATTAAAGAGAATATGACTTTTCACAAGATCCCGCTACTTTAAGCCAAGCCGAAAGAAAAGCCTTAAAGGAAGCCAAGGTAAAAGATCAAAGAGATCTCTCTATCATTCAACTCGGCATGAATGACAATAATTTTGAGAAGACTTCACAAGAAACCACTGCGAAGCAAGCGTGGGATATTCTTAACAATGCTTTCAAAGGCATCGACAAAGTTAAGAAAGTTCGACTCCAATCACTACGAGGAGAGTTTGAGTCCTTAAAGATGAAAGAATCCGAAGAAGTATCCGACTACGTCTCAAGAGTTGTGATAGTTGTTAACCAACTCGAAAGCAATGGATAAAAGTTAGAAGAAAAGCGATTTGTTGAAAAGGTACTTCGATCTCTTGTGCAGAAATTCGACTACATTGTAATAGCCATTGAAGAGTCGAATGATGTCGAGACCCTTAACTTGAATGAGTTTCTCAGAAAATTACAAGTGCATGAAGAAAAATTAAAAAGACGAATGAGAGAACCGGAAGTCGAGCAATCTCTTCAAGCAATGACGATCAATTCCGACCAGCATAAATCTAGTAACTTTGGATATCGCGTTCATGGTAGAGGTCGTGGTTATGGACAAGGACGCGGTCATGGACGTGAACGAGGTCAAGAAGAACAAAGTTCATACAAAAATGAAGAGTCACAATCGGAACCTCGTCCATCACGAACTCGCGGAAGAGGTGTATTTAATCGTCATCAAAATAAGCGAGATGTCGAATGTTATAATTATCACAAGTTTGGGCACTATACTTCGGAGTGCTGAAATGAGTCTTAACTTTGAAAAGGCTCATCTTGTCGAAAAAGATTATGACCAATCGTTGTTGGCATTGAAAGCGTTAATCAAAGAAGAAATACTTCGTGGTACCTCGACTTGGGTGCGAGTAATCACATGTGCAGGGAGAAGCACATGTTCATTGACATTGATGCTACTGTTGCCGGAAATATCACATTTGGTGATATGTCAAAAATCACCATCCAAGGAAAAGGAAGGATTCTCATTCGATTGAAGAATGGCGGACACCAATTCATTGAAAATGTTTACTATGTACGTGGAATGAAAGCAAATATTTTGAGCATTGGGCAATTGCTCGAAAAAGGGTACGACGTGCACATGAAGGGCCAAAGCTTGTACCTAAGGAATTCCGAAGGGAGGTTGATAGCCAAGGTACAAATGTCAAATAATAGAATGTTCATGTTGAAAATTCAGCACGACATGGCAAAATGCTTGAAAGCGTGTTTTGAAGATGAGTCTTGGTTATGGCACTTGAGGCTCGGCCACATAAATTTTGGTGGATTGAGGATGATGTCGTCCAAGAAGTTAGTAAGAGGACTACCCGTGATAAATCATCCTGATCAGATTTGTCAAGAATGTCTTGAAGGGAAACAATATCGACACTCCTTTCCAAAAGAGTCTCTCTCAAGAGCGAAGAAACCGCTGGAGCTAATCCATACGCACATATGCGGACCTATCGAACCATCATCACTCGAAAATAATCGGTATTTTCTGACCTTCATTGATGATTTTAATCGAAAGACTTGGGTGTTTTTCTTGAAGAACAAGTCAGAGGCATTTACAACCTTGAAAAGGTTCAAGTCTCTAGTCGAAAAGCAAAGTGATTATCAAATTAAGGCAATAAGGTCGGAGAATGGAGGCGAGTTCAATTCAACGGAGTTCCAGAAATTTTGTGAAGAGAATGGTATTCGGAAATCTCTTTCCGTTGCTTATTCTCCACAACAAAATGGTGTCGCGAAAAGGAAGAATCGATCAATTATGAATATGGTTCGATGCATGTTGAAGAGCAAATACTTGCCAAAGGAATTTTGGGAAGAAGCTGTGGAATGTGCTGTTTATTTGTCCAACAGGAGTTCGACAAGAAGTGTTCTTGATCTAACACCACAAGAGAAGTGGAGTGGTTTCAAACCAAGTATTTCGCATTTGCGAGTGTTTGGTAGCATTGCACATGCCCAAATACCAGATCAAAACAGGAGCAAGCTTGATGAGAAGAGTCAAAAATATATTTTTGTGTGTTATGATCAAGCATCGAAAGGATATAAATTGTATGATCCAGTTGAGAAGAAAAGGAAGCTTAGTCGTGATGTCGTGTTCAACGAAAAGAATTCTTGGGACTGGAGTACTCAAGATGAGGAGCAATATACATTTTACCCTTTTGAGTCTATTTCGAAAGAAGTTGAAGAAGAGACGATGGAGCCCTTGAGTCCTCCATCTCCACCCCCATGTGATCAACCTTCACCGAAAAGCGAGAGTTCAAATAGCGGAAGACCTCAAAAGACAAGATCGTTGAGAAAAATTTACGAGCTCAATCAAAATACAAACTTGTTCTGCTTATTTGCTGATACTGAGCCCATAAACTTTGAAGAAGCGTCAAAGAGTCAAAAGTGGAAGAAAGCCATGTATGATGAGATTAGTGCAATTAAGAAGAATGAGACTTGAGAACTTTCTTCTCTTCCAAAAGGGCAACAACCCATTGGAGTCAAATGGGTTTACAAGGCAAAGAAGAATTTAAAATGAGAGATAGAACGATACAAGGCAAGGCTCGTAGTCAAAGGATACAAACAAAAGGCTTGAATTGACTATGATGAAGTTTTTCCCCTGTAGCTCATTTGGAAACCATCCATTTTTTGATCTTGTTGGCAGCCCAAAAGAAGTGTAAAATCCATCAAATGGACGTGAAGTCGGAATTCTTGAATGGAGTACTTGAAGAAGAAGTTTACATAGATCAACCAGAAGGTTACTTGTTACCAGGCCATGAAGGAAAAGTGTTGAAGTTAATAAAAGCGTTGTATGGTTTGAAGCAAACGCCAAGAGCTTGGTATAGCTGTATCGACCAAACTTTTATGGAGAAAGGATTTAAGAAATGATCTCATGAACATGCTCTTTATGTGAAAATTGATGATAAAGGTAACATGTTGATTGTGTGTTTGTACGTCGATGACCTTATTTTTACAGGATATAATGAGGAGTGGTTTGACGAATTCAAACAATAGATGACTAAAGAATACGAGATGACGGACATTGGTCTAATGGCATACTATCTTGGAATTGAGGTGCATTAAAATAAAGATGGGATATTCATTTTCCAAGAAGGCTATGCAAAGGGGATTTTAAAGAAATTCAAGATGGAGAAATGCGTGCCGACCTATATTCTAATTAATGTTGGGACAAAACTTTCAAAGGATATAAATGGAGATCGTGTCGACCCAACTTTGTTTAAAAGCTTGGTTGGAAGTTTGCAATATTTGACTTGCACGAGGCCCGATATTCTAAATGCAGTTGGTCTCATTAGTCGTTATATGGAGAACCCTACTAACTATCATTTCAAAGTGGCTAAACAAATACTTAAGTATATCAAAGGTACAATCAATTTTGGTTTGTTTTATCCAGAAACTGGAGAAATGAAATTGTTCGGATATAGTGATAGCGACTGGGCCGGAGATCCCGATGATCGTAAGAGCACGAGTAGTTTTGTATTTTATTTTGGAGGATGTGCATTCACATGGTCATCGAAGAAGCAGCCAATAGTTACTATTTCGACATGTGAAGTTGATTATGTTGCTGCGACATCAAGTGTTTGTCATGCTGTGTGGTTAAGGAGTTTGTTTAAAGAACTTCACCTTGGTGATGTGGAATCAACAAGATTATTTGTCGATAACAAATCAGCGATTGCACTAGCAAAAAATCCTATTTTTCATGATCGTAGCAAACACATCGATACAAGGTTTCACTACATTAGAGAATGCATTGCTAAGAAAGATGTTCAAATTAAGTTTGTAAAATCCGAAGACCAAGTGGCGGATATTTTCATGAAGCCCCTCAAACGCGAAACTTTTGAAAGTTGAGGCACAAACTTGGAATGCCAGAGAATCAAGCTTAAGGGGGGATGTTGAAAGTTGAAGAATATATACAAGCTAGATTCATGGTTACATTAATAGATGTGACTTTTGATATAGTGTCAATTCATGAACATGTGTGTCCTTTCATATTTTGTGCCTTTACATGATTAGTTGTGTCTTTTCATTTATGTAGTTTAGTCCTATAAATAGCCATGTAAATCTTCATTTGCAAGTATGAGTTTTGTATGAGTTGTGCTTAAGAGAGTTCATTAATAATTGTGTATTAATAAACAAGAGTGTTTATATATTTTTTTCGCTGCATTTTATTTTAAGCCCACATTTTCCAACACCTCTAGCTAAGTTGATTGAGAATTAGAGAAAAAATTGAAGAATTTGATATCATTCCTCAAGTTAAATTATTATTGCCAGTCAAGGCGGCGCTGAGTTAAATTATTAATTTCCCCCCCCCCCCCCCCTCCCTTTTTTTTTTTTTTTTTTTTGAGGAATGATAGGTAAATGCTTCTCCTTTTTGCTTTAAAATTCTTGAATTAAAGTTTGAATTAAATTTTATGGTGAGATAGAGGAGAGAATCAAACAGTTGTTTTGAAAGCAGGGCACATGTTTTTGAAGATAGAGAGGGAGGATCTTGATGGAGGAGAATGGTTGTTTTAACTATTTCCTTTTTTGAACATTTAAATGTTGACACAATTAAAGGGTAGCTATTCAAATTTATGATGGTTTTAGTGACAATTCTTTGAATTCATCAGTTTCAAATTAATGTTTCATCATCTATCAGTTTTGTGGTACATACCTTTTTTATATACTGTTGCCTGCAAGTTTTTAAGATTATCTATTTGTTTATTTTCTTCAATCTTTGATGCTCTATAACAGCTAAAAGCTTGCATTTCAAGTATAACTGCGAAGCTCAAGAATATGGAGCCATATTGCTTCGTCAAGGATAGGTGAGAGGCAATTCTGGTTCACATTCTTAAAAAAAAAATGTGGTGTGATAAAATCAGTTCGTAATTGAGCTAAAATGTGTTAGTTTTTTCTTCCAATTTACCATGAGAGAACAAAACTTTATGTGTATAATTAATTTGGGCACAGCCAATTTGGATTCATTATATTCACACAAGTAGCTTGCTTTTAGCATAGGGTACACTATGATAGCTGATGCTGAGCAAAAATGGCTTATACCTCCCAGGATATTTGACTTCGCTTTTCCTTATCAGGGCACACTTGGGGAATTTGTACCTGTAATTTGACCAAAAGGATATATTGCATTCTTGTGCTGTTATTTCTTGATATATCCTCCTCTCCTTTTAGTGACTTTTGTGATCCTCAATAGAAATTTGGTTGTGTACTAGAATATTTTGGTTGAAGCAACAAGTGGAAACACGACAATTGGTTTTGCATTTATTACTGCCTCTAAAGGATACATGATCATCTTAACGATGCCTGATTCCATGAGTCTTGAGAAAAAGGTTTTATGAAAGCTTTTGGAGCTGAACTTGTTTTAACGGATGCGGCCAAAGGTGCGATTGAAGCTCTTTATAAAGCTGAAGAAATATTGGATAGCGCCCAAAATGCTTATATTCTTCGGCGATTCGACAATATGTAAATCCCTAGGTTCTTGCTTGAACTCTTGTTATTTTCTTTCACGTTTATTAATATTTTTATGTGTCTGTAAATGATCTAGCGAAATAGTTGTAGTTCTTTCTATAAGAGAAATGATATTATAGGAATTTTGTATTCATTAGTCTGACGGGTTACAATATATATAGTACAAGAGGGATTATTCACAATTAGAATCCCATAACAAAATCCTAAAATGTAGCCTACAAATTGTACAGACCGAATATATACATTTAAAGTAATTGAATGAATGATATCATATATTTATACGCATGAATCAATATATATAATATATATGATATCATTCCTTAATACGCCCCCGCAAAATGGACGTGCCGTCGGCCACGGAGATTTTGGAAAGGAGGAGTTCAAAGCGCGTACGAGGTAATGGTTTGGTAAGTATGTCAGCAAGTTGATCGACAGTGCTGACATAAGAGACTGAGAGAACCCCTTTTGAAGCAAGATCACGTACAAGATGCACATCAATGGCAATGTTCTTCATGAGAGAGTGCTGAACTGGATGGAGGGCGAGACGAGTTGCCCCCATATTATCACAAAGCAATCGAGGCGTGGTAGAAACCGGAATACTTAGCTCCTTGAAGAAATTTACAAGCCATGCAACTTCTGATGCAGCAGAGGCAAAAGAGCGATACTCAGCTTCAGTGGAAGAGCGAGCAACACCCGTTTGCTTACGAGAACGCCAAGAGATCGGGTTCTCACCAAGATACAAAATATAAGCGGATGTCGACTTAAAATCCGCACGATCCCCTCCAAAATCTGAATCAGAGTATGCAATGAGACGAAGAGTGGACGGGCAATGAAGGAGAAGACCGTGATGAAGAGTACCCTTAAGGTACAGAAATAGCCGTTTTACTTCACACCAATTAGAGCCAGACGGTGTAGACATACGTTGAGCTAATCGGTTCACAGTGAAGGAGATATCCGAGCGTGTGAATGATAAATATTGAAGACCACCAATGGCACTGCGATATTGAGTCACAATCAATATATGAAGATGAAGTCGCAGCAGTTGGGTTACTGGGTGTGCGAAGTGACTTCGCACCATCCATTTTGTGACGGCGAAGAAGATCAACCAAGTATTTATGTTGAGACAAAAATTTCGGAATTGTTATAGGAATTATAGGAATTGTTGTATTCATTAGTCTGACGGGTTACAATATATATAGTACAAGAGGGATTATTCACAATTAGAATCCCATAACAAAATCCTAAAATGTAGCCTACAAATTGTACTGACCGAATATATACATTTAAAGTAATTGAATGAATGATATCATATATTTATAAGCATGAATCAATATATATAATATATATGATATCATTCCTTAATACTTTCTTATACATCTTATCGCTGAATGATTTCAATTCTTTTTTCTTTTTTTTTTTTTTTTACATTGACCATTGATGAGAATTCGCTTCCTGAAAAAGAATTGTCAGAGTGCTTTTATATCACCATTGATGAGAATTCGCTTCCTGAAAAAGAATTGTCAGAGTGCTTTTATATCACCTATCATTCTATTATTATTATTTTTGATTAGAAAGTAGTCTTTTATCTATTGCAGCAAACATGCATCCACTACATGATTGTGTAAAACATAAATCAAGTTGTCTGCTTGTTCAATCCTGTTAAATGATGTTCTTTTATTAAACTGCTTGAAAACTGATCGAATGGCCAATAAGAAATTGAAGAATCGGTCGATATCTGCTCAACTAATCAGGCCTTGACTAGTCCAAAATATTTTCTCATTTCACTGTCTTATGACAGTCGAAGTTGTAACTCGTAATATATGTGTTCATTGTGGTTGTCACCAGATCTGCTTTAGAAAGTAAATGTGGATTCTTGGCCGCCAACTTGTACGCTAAGAGTGTATTTGGGGAGGACGCTCTGGTAAATATCAGTGTCGAGAAGCAGTCAGATGGCAAACTGAAATTTATACTTAGGTGGTGTTGTCAACTCTTCTTTTCTTTTCCTTTTTTTTTGTCTAAACGTTTTTTTGTTTTCTTGAGATCTTATAAGGAGCTCAGTTATCCCTTGTGGCAGAATTATCTTGATCTCCATGCCGTCCTGTGGCTGGAAACTTACCTGGTGAAATTGCCAAAGACATTTATTGTTGTTTCACATGCTAGAGAGTTCCTAAACACGTTATCTTGAATCTTTATGCTGGAAATTAGCGAACATCACTTAGGTTCTTTACTCGTAAATGTTGAATGTATTTGCTTTTTATTTCTTACAGGTGGTCACAGATATCCTTCACCTTCAAGAACAAAAATTGAGTACATGTAGAGGCAACTATGATATATTTGAGAGGACAAGGGAGGAACAAACCAAGAAAAAATAAAAGCTTTTGAGGTAAATGAACGTTCAAGAGATCACATGCAGGTTCTTGTTCAGACTATTGATTTTGCGAGTGCCAGATTATGTCTTCCTATGTGTTTTACAAATTTTGTCTTTCAGTATGTTCTTGATCAAATTTTCTTTTGTTTTTGAAAAAAAAAATGTGTTGCAGTCATTCATTGATAATTTTTATTACAATGCGAAGCGTGCGTCTCTTGTTCAATCAAGAATCACAGTAATTTTATCATTTATTCTCTATTCTATGATTGGTTCTTTATAATTCTAGAGAGAATTGAGCCAAGTGATCACATTGAAATATCGACAACCTAGTTTCAATTTCTATTTTGTTCTTAATATTTTTTCTAATATATATTTGTCACTATCTCCCTTGTATTATACAGGCACTAGACCGCTTGGGACATGTGGACGAGGTTTTCAATGATCCTGAGTATGCATTATTTGAATAAAATTTATATTTTTGTTTTTCATGTGCATTCTAGTTTTATTTTATTTTAGGACTCAGCATACTATGTGCCTTCTAACACGCTGAGAAGATTATTTAACTTGCTCATGTATTTTCTTATTATTGTAATACTGTTGGTTCTATTTTCAGCTAAAAATTTGAGTTTCCATCTCCCAACTATAGACCAAGTCCACCAATCAAGAGTTTCAGGTTCGACATCTGATACATAGCAATACTCAAGTGTTTTTTGTTTTGGCTGCATAAGTCGAATTTTTCCCCTTGGATTGTTGATCTAATTGCAGAAACACCTAGTTTAAAAATATGCTTAATGGTCTACTATTTTCCCTGTTTCCCGATTTCATTATTTTCTGCTATGAATATTGGCAATCATTGCAGTGATGATTCTTTTGTATATCCTGGGGGCCAACTATTGTTTAAGAATTTGAATTTTGGAATTGATCTTGATAGCAGAATAGCAAGTAAGATTTTTTCTGAGGTTGCTCGATTAATTGACTTCCTTTTTTGATTAATGTTATTTAACTCTTGCATGGTGAATCTGTAATATTTGAAGGTCTATGGTTTTGAAAATAAGTCTCAATTTTATGATGTTGTTATCAATATTAATCAACACTGACTATCAACATCGACCAGCGTTAAAACAAAAATATGCAGCAGAAATAAAACTTAAGAACACAGCAAATTAAATTCAGTTCACAAGTAAAAGTACTTGTGAACTTTGGTGTACAAACTCGAAAATTATATTACTTATCTTGTTCACGATCAATACAAAAATTATGAAGTAATATATGAAAACTAAAATATCAAAAACTTCATACTAAATACTTGTCGCCGTGATGATAAGATCTTCTCCGTTGGTTACGCAACTTCGAAGAGCTTCTTAATCTCGAATAATGGCTCCAAGTAGCTATCTTGCTTGTGTTCTTCCTTGATGCTTTGCGTCGCTCGTTCCTTATTTTTCCATGCATCTCTTGGTTGTGGCAAAGATTAATTTGTCTTGCGTCCTTGTGTTGTCTTAAATAGACAAGTCCTAAAGTCCTAGTCTTGATAAACATGGAAAGTAAATCCTAAACAAAATTTAGGAAACTAATTAAAGTCCTTATCATAAATTAGGAAACAAATAAAGTTCTAAATCTAGTTCCCTAATTTATTTTGAGCCCAAGAAAGGAAAACGACTAAATAAGGAATTATTCCCAAGAATAATATCCTCAACAATCTCCCCCTTTTGCCTTTTTGGACAAAATACCCAAGACGCGTGAAAATGATCAAATGACTAAAAACTCCCCCTAAATTGGAAACTCCCCCTAAATTAGAAACTCCCACTAAATGAAGTAACCACCCTCTTAATTGAAAAAAAAATGAAAGATATAAGGAAATACTACCTTAATCTATTACTGTCTGTAAGAGATAGAAAGCAAAGAGACATTGTTTAAAACAAACTAAAAAGAACCATATTCACAGCAGCGTCTTCACATTCTTCTCCCCCTTTTTGTTCTGAAAGAAAAAAGACCTCAACAAACGAGTCCCGAAGCGCCTGGTGCTGTGCAACCTGGTTACTAAGCAAAGTAATCTGGGCTCAGAGAAATGGTAAGAAAAAAGAACAACGTTGGTACTGATGTTGAGAATACAAGAACCAACATAAGACATGACACCAGCTCGAAGAGGTGCCTCGGTCCCTAAAGAAGGTAATCATAGTTTGCTTCACGAAAACATCAATGGGGATTTGGCGCTCAACAATCATGCCTCGAATTTGAAATCCCAAGAACAGAGCTTCACTCGCCAAGAACCTCGTGGAGATTGGTTCCATCTCTTCAATCTCGACGGCTTGAGACGGAGCCTCATCAGAGCTAGCAGAGTGGTCAGAGGCAAATGTTGACATCGGTGCAATGGCAGATGGAACATCTTCAGAATCGAAGCTTGGAGAAGAGGCAAGATTGTCTGCAGGGGATGTTTGTTTTGGTGACACAACACCAGAACCAACATGGGCTGACACGGCAGCTTTGAACTTCTTCTTCTCTCTCTTTGGGTGGAATTTTCTTATTATCTAGACGCACAACCTGTTTCTGTAGCTTTGGTGGGCGATAGTGAATTTGACATTCAGCAAGAGAATTAGAAACAACCACAAACACAAAATCGAGTGTCGTAGGCAGTAAAATTGAGAGAAAGAAAAGTAAAAACCTTAACTTTTTTAATATGGAAAAGTCGTAAGCAACAAATAAAAGAAGGGGATGAAAAAAGTAAAGTTAAAAAAATAACTCCCCCACTCTTTCTCAAGATAAGACACACGATCTCTATGCTTAAATAGCCCACTATCACTTATTTGGAGAATAAAAATCACAAATCCCAACTACAAATTAAAACCGAGATAGAGCTAGATCTTTGACTCGCCAAATTAACCTCTTATTACCTGTCCAATCCTCTGATTACAACTCCACTGAAACACTTGGTTAGAAAGATTCAAAACAAGAAATAAGAGATTTCAAGAAAGACAGGAACACAAGCAACAATACGCACAGCCAGAAGGCATCTTCCTAAAGTATGAATGTCCTATTGGATGCCTAAAATCCATGACTAAAAAGGTTAAAATAATTCACATTACGGTTTTAGTGACTCAATCAGTGTTGCTTTTTATTACTGACAACATTATAACCAACATTGCCTCAGGCGAAGTCAATGGAAACTTACCCCTTAACCCAAGTTAATGACTACGTCAAAATCGCTCAAGAAGGTGAAATTTAAAGATTGGATCAAATTATATCCAGATTTTCTTCATATTTTTTAAATATTTGAAGAGAAATAGCTTATCTTCAGCAATTGTTGTTAACACCTCTTGTTTTTGGACCTGGGAAAACCAGTTTCTACGGGTAAGCTCCACAATTACCTAATTGAAGAGGTTAGTCTTTATGTCGTCACTTTTATTGCAACACAAGACCTTATCGCAATTTCAACCAGACTCAATGCATTTGGATTATGTACGAAAAGAGAAATAAAAATGCATGCAAAAGTATACAGATGTTGTGACTGGTGTTGATATAGTGTGTCACAACATCACAAACCAACATTGGTTCAGACAATGCACATACCGAGATCTCTTATCAAACGAGATAAGGTCTCAAAATCTAATGCCTTTGTGAAGATGTCAGCAAGCTGATTGTCTGTTCTTATATGCTCAAGGCTAACTATCTTCCTCTCAACCAAGTCTCGAATAAAGTGGTACCTTATGTCAATGTGTTTGATTCGAGAATGCTAGACCAGATTTTTCAAGATACCAATGGCACTAGAAGTATCGCAGAGTAAAGTCAATGTTCTTCTATGTAGACCGTAGTCCTCTATCATTTGGTTCATCCTCAATAACTGTGTACAAGCACTTCCAGCTTCAATATACTTGACTTTAAGAGCATCCTCTACTCGCTTGGGCTCTTTTTTGGAAAGAGACAAAGATTCTCGAGTTTTAGAACAATTAGTAAACAAGCAAACAAATCTTACCATCTCTTTGAAATTTATTTGTCGCTTTCTTGTAGTTCTTTCATCGAGATCTCCAATGATTTGGCTCATAGGATGATTCTTCTGAATTCTTTAGGTAATATTTCTCTGATGTAAGTCATTGGGTTCAGCTGGATTTTCCACACTCGGATCAGAATCTGGTTCTGGAGCAGTTTGAGTAGGTGTTGGGTTTGATGTTGTGTTCCCAGAACCAACACCGATACCAACATCACTCGTTTATCCAGTTTCAACACCTACACTTTCATCTACACCAATCGTGAAATTATCTTGAGGATTTTGATCATAAACCAGATCATCATCCTCAGCAAGTTTAAAACCACTCATCAAATCATCAAACTTGGCGTTAACCGACTCAATCATGCAACACGTTCTAAGATTAAACAATCTATATGCATGATTATTTTGAGAGTATCCCATGAAAACACATTTATCACTCTTTGAGTCAAGTTTTGCAAGATGATTTCTTCCATTTAGCACATAACAAATGCACCCAAAAATATGAAAATAACTCAAATTTGTCTTTTTGTCCATCAATAACTCATAAGGAGTAACACAAGACCCTGGTTTAAAATACACCTTATTAATTATATGGCATGCAGTGTATATTACTTGTGCCCAAAAATGTTTAGCAATCCCATTTGAAATAAGCATAGTCCTAGTCATTTCTATAAGAGATCTATTTTTGCGTTTGACTATCCTATTTTGTTGGGGGTTAATGGGTGAAGAAAATTCATGAGTTATACCAACTTTGGAACAATATTTTGAAAAAGATGCATTATCAAATTTTTCCCATGATCAGACCTTATTCTATCTATACTCACAACAAAACTCACACACAACCTTTTTGCAAGTTTTCTAAATGCTTATAAAGTCTCAGATTTTTCTTTTAAAAAACTCTACCCAAGTAAAACGAGAAAAATCATCTACTATCATAAGAACATACCTTTTACCACCAAGGCTCTCAACTTCAAGTGGTCCCAAAAGGTCCATATGAAGGAGTTCGAAACAATATGAGGTAGTGAGACTTTGTACTATTGGATGTGGCATCCTGAACTGCTTTCCTTTCTGGCACGCTTCGCAAACAGGAACAGTTTCAGTGTTGAGCTTAGTTAGTCCTATCACAGCATCCTTCTTGACCAATCTCTCCATCATCTTGTAAGTGATATGTCCGAGCTTTTGATGCCACACCTCGGCATCACTCAATTGAGACATCTTGCAGAAGATATCACCATTGATTTGATAGCAATTATCTAAAGTCCTCTGACCAATGAGAATACATGCATTGCCTTCTTCATAAACTTCGCATCTTTCATGAGTGAACTTGACATTGAAACCACCATCGCACAATTGGCTAATACTTATCAAGTTCGTCGTTAAACCTTTGACTAGCAACACGTTCTCAAACTTTGCAATACCAGGTACGTGAAGGTTTCCTTGGCCAATGATTTGGCCATTTGCACCTCCACCATACTTCACCTTTCCTCCATGAAACTTGACAATATCCGAGAGGAGATCTTCTGAGCCGATCATGTATTTAGAGCATCTACTATCAAAATACCAGGTTCCAGGGATGTGAGACTTCAGAGAGGAATAGATCATGTTGCATTTGATTTCATTTTTCTTGACCCAAACCTTTTTGAACCTGGTGTTGGTTTTGGTGTTGGTTTTCAAGAAACCAACATTGGATTCAGCAATCAGCTTCGACCTTTTAAAATGAGTTTTTTTACCAATAAGCTTCCAGAAATATGGTCGAATGTGCCCAGGTTCACCACAATGATGACACACATATTGTCTTCTTCTCCTTTTGCGGCGTTTGGTCAACTTCACCTTTTGACTTGAATCTGGATTTTGAACAGGTTTGTATTTAATCCCGTATTTTGAACAATCCGGGATACTCGATTCTACAATCTCGTCCACCTTGACCTTGCCCTTGTTGAGGTTTGTGAGGGTTTCTCGGACCTTCTTCAACTCGGTCTTTACTCGTTCTAGCTCATCATCCTTTTTGGCGAGGGATGACTCCAATCGGACAATTATATTCAGTTGGTCATCCTTTTCCTGAGTCAGTTTATCCACCTCGATCTTAAGATCCTTGACTTTGAATACTTGTTTTGCCCAACTAACAAATAATTGCTTATGATCAATGCACAACTTCTCGTACTTGTCAAGAGATTCATCATCCTCTGTATCTATAGTACCTAGACAAATAAGGATCAGTACTTAAAAGGTTAAGTAACCCGCTCTAGATGCCAATTGTAAAATTTGAAGGTCTATGATTTTGAAAATAAGTCTCAATTTTATGATGTTGTTATCAATGTTAATCAACACTGACTATCAACATCGACCAGAGTTAAAATAAAAATATGCAGTGGAAATAAAACTTAAGAACACAGCAAATTAAATTCAGTTCACAAGTAAAAGTACTTGTGAACTTGGGTGTACAAACCCAAAAACTATATTACTTATATTGTTCACGATCAATACAAAAAGTATGAAATAATATATGAAAACTAAAATATCAAAAACTTAATACTAAATACTTGTCGCCGTGATGATAAGATCTTCTCCGTTGGTTACGCAACTTCGAAGAGCTTCTTAATCTCGAATAATGGCTCCAAGTAGCTATCTTGCTTGTGTTCTTCCTTGATGTTTTGCGTCGCTCGTTCCTTACTTTTTCGTGCGTCTCTTGGTTGTGGCAAAGATTAATTTGTCTTGCATTCTTGTGTTGTCTTAAATAGACAAGTTCTAAATTTCTAGTCTTGATAAATAAGGAAAATAAAATCTAAACAAAATTTAGGAAAATAATTAAAGTTCTAATCATAAACTAGGAAACAAATAAAGTCCTAAATCTAATTCCTTAATTTATTTTGAGCCCAAGAAAGACAAATAACTAAATAAGAAATTATTCCCAAAAATAAAATCCTCAACAGAATCCACATTCAAAATTAGATTGTTGTCATGATAAGTGAATAAATATGATAGAATCTATTGGTCCTTTTTTTTTGTTCCTTATAGAGAGAGTGTCAAAAAATTGTACTCAAGGAAATTGCTTATGTTCATTTAATTGACCATTCATTTTTACATGTATTCATTGCAGTGGTCGGCCCAAACGGTATTGGAAAGACAACCATACTCAAACTTATTTGTGGGGAGCTTCAACCAAGCTCTAGGACAGTTTTCCGTTCAGCAAAGGTATTGCTAGTGTTTCTGAAATTCCGCCCTTCTGAGTATATTGTTACATGTCTTTCCCGTGTTCCAATTGCTCTTGCCTTCAATACATTTATTGGTCAAAAAAGTTAAATGAAAAAAAAAATCCTTTTGGTGCTTCCTTGTACTCTGTTCTCCATTGCTTCCCCTGGTAATTTGCTTTGGTTTCCTGGGTAGTTACTCTTTACTTGTTTGATCAATTTAATTTTGTGGCTGTTCCAAAGTGTTTGAATGTTTCAAAATGTAATGCTTTATTAGTTTCTTACTGTGTTTAAATTGCCAGAATGTATGTCGTTGGTTTTGTTAGTGCACTTCAATGAGTCTAGGATTTTGAAAGTTGCTTTCACCTAACAAACTGCTCGATACAGATAATTCTTTTAATCTTTCTATACACCCTCTTCCCCTTATGAATTATGATGGTGTACCTTTTGCCTTTCAGGTTCGCATTGCTATATTTAGCCAGCACCATGTTGATGGTTTGGCCTCTCGTCTTATCCGCTGCTGTATATGATGCGTTGCTTCCTGGTAAATCATGTCCTAATATAAACTGACTTACAAATAGTACATGCACTATTTTCTAGTTATATCATGGGTTGACTGATAGATATTGACTGGTTTCTTTCAATATTTGCATGCTACCCATGCTCGTGTATGTCTTATGTGTGTTACATTCTCCTTTACCTTTAGCTTCTGAAATGCTCATTTATTGTTAAAAGGTATATTTAAAATATTCTTAAAGTCCTTAATTTCTTGCGCTTGGGAGTAAACCTCTCTATGTTAACAAGATAAACAATTGCTTTTTCAATGTTGCTATACATTTAGATTTTTAAGCAAGTGCGGCACATCAGGTTGCTGAATGTCAACTTAATTATCGTTTTAACTATGGATTGTAAAGTAATGAAGGCTTGGTTGGTTGCTGCCTGAAGTATGTCATTTCGAATCAATTTAAGTAGTATATGGTATTTATTTTGATTACTTGTTATTTATAGGAATCTACAGAAGGCCAGAAGATGCTGGAATTCCGAAGAAGTCTTCCAGCACATTTCTCAAAATCAGATGCCTATTGGATCGTTGCATGAATCATTCTTATATTTATTATAAGTGCTTTGTATTATTTGGCTCCTCTATTCCTTTATAAACTTTGACTTTTATTCAATATGGTTTAGCATTGCTGATCAGATTCTTGGTACCTTATGTGGTCATATTTATTGTGTTGCATCATGTTGACACCAAGTGATTATTAATTTGCCACAATTAAATTAAAGCAACCATGTTTTTAACACTGAATATCTTGGATGTCTTATATTTGTGTGCAGTTTAGAGTAACTGTATTATTTACAGTATATCACCTTGTATGTAAATAAGGTACGTGCACACATTGTTTAGGTTGGTTGAAAGGAAAATGAAGTTTGTTATGCTATTCTTTTTAAACCCCCTTAATAAAAACTACTTTACAAGATCTGTCATTGCCAATATTTCAATAGTAAGCTCCACTGTTGTCAAAACTTGATAATTGATAAATTCAAAAGAAAAATATTCTTTACCTCCTGAACTATGACTATTTTGACACTTTGCCTCCTAAACTTTTTTTTCGTGCAAAGTACCTCTTAAATTGTGCGAATTTTGCACTTAACCTCCTGAACTCCCATTTTTGGTTGAAATTCTAGTCGGATCTCACTCATGTGACATGCACGCTAACATATAAGGGGTAAAATTGACTTTCCATCTCCTCCTCATGACTCCTGCTCAAAACAATGGCACGTGAGCACTCGTGTGACTTGTTAAGATAATATTCACATTAATATATGTATACACGTAGGATTTGGTACCTACGTAGTGCTCACGTGCCATTATCTTGAGCGGGATTCATGAGTAGGAGATGGAAAGTCAATTTTACCCCTTATATGTTAGCGTGCATGTCACACGAGTGAGATCCGGTTAGAATTTCCACCAAAAATGGGAGTTCAGGAGGTTAAGTGCAAAATTCGCACAGTTTAGGAGGTAATTTGCATGAGAAAAAAGTTTAGGAGGTAAAGTGTCAAAATGGTCATAGTTCAGGAGGTAAAAAATATTTTTCTCTAAATTCAAATCGATTGGTTACCAAGAAGATGGGGTACTAATCTAAAATAGAGATCAGCGACCTGAAACAATCTTCAAATACATCACAGCGATCTGCCAAACCTTCCACGAATCTCCTGGCGACCTCGCTGGTCCTGCAAAACAGCACCTCGAACGGGTCGGATTTCGAGCCCGTCTAGGCCCTTCGATACTTAAGTCAAAAGCAAGTCTCAACTCAAAACACTCACACTATTATAACATGCCAATAATACGGTAAAAGCAAGATCAACTTAGAGAATAAAGAGAGGTATGCACTTCCTTTTACAGGGATAAGAGAAGTGCCTCCGGTATAGGGTTACCTTCTCTCACCACAATTTCATAAATACTATGACACTACAACCGACTCAGAATTAGGATTATTCCTATATGCCAAGTTCTCATAAACAATATATCTCTTAACGTAATAGGCCTGGGCCTGTTATTCTTTCCATATAGCCCGCTGGGACTCCATAAACCATTCACATTCAAGCCCACAGGCTTGATATTCACAAAACCCACAATCGAGCTCAAACACTACCCAAAACACAAGAGGTCGCGACCCTATATGAAAACTCATCCTCATACTCCAGGTCGCTACTCCACAAACCAACTCGCCCACTTCTCCAAAGAGACCACTCAGCTCGCTCACCTTCCAGAAGAACACCCTTTCCAGGAAATGAGGTTGCTTACCACAAATAACCTCATATATCAAATAGTTCTACATATGGGCATTTTGGTCCGTATCAATAATCAATAAATATCTTCCTACAATGTTCCTCTGCAATAGTCCATAATCTCTGTCTACGTTCTTTGTTCTTCTCGTTTCATTCTTCCGAACAGTAAACTCTATTCCTCATATTTTACCACATACATTATGGTGGAAATATTACCCATTGCCCACTAACCTAAACTGGGGAGGACAATGGCAAGCCCATTTCATCTTGCCATTGGGATGGATCTGGCTCCATCTTCCTAGTTTTAAATTATTATGTTTTATTCCTACAAGCCCAAGTAGTTGAGGGTCCGATCATTTGGGGAGAGGTGGAATTTAGATAATTAATTTGATGTCTCAAATTTGCATGTGTTAGCATCTTCCCTATCTCTCTTTGGTTTAGTGTTCACGATGAATGTTTCTTGATATTTTTTGATAGTACTTCATCGGCTTTTTAGGCGAAAAAGATTTTTGTAAGAAAGCCTCCTGTTATCAGCTGGAACATACCGTGACCTTTGTCAGGATTGGTTTGTAGGTGGTTGTTGTATCTGGTGAAACTGGTTGTGGAAGACTACGCAACTACCACAATACATCTTAGAGTCAGAAATTGAAGCTGCTCGAGGAGCTGCATGTAGTATTATCTGCACCCAACTGAGACGAATATCTGCTATATCAGTCGCTGAGAGAGTTGGTGCTGAGCGTGGTGAGAAAATAGGAGAATATGTATGTCCCTTTCATGTTTCTTCTTGAAACCATTCTGTATTATTAGTTATGTGATGGTTTGATGATATATAAATTTCCCTTTTGCTTGGTTTTACTTTCGAAGGTTGGTTGTAGAATTCGCCTCGAGGGAATAAAAGGGAGAGATACTTGTCTCCTTTTTTGTACTACTAGAATCCTTTTAATTGTTTGTTGTACGTAGTCAAAAATTGATTTATGTTTACATTAGCAATCAATCATAGTAGTAGTTTGGTGTTTTGGTAATTAATCTTATCCAGTTGATATTTTGTCCAAGTTTAATATATTTGGTTGATTTTCTTTGATTCCAAAGTTATTGTTTTGGATGTTGAACTTAGAGGTACCTATTTTCTTTGGGCCGAGTGTTTATTAGAGGTTATTGCTTGATTACCATGTATAGGGTGTGTAATATTTTGGAGTATAAGAAACAAACTATTTGTGGATAACTTGAATGGTAGAAAAATAGGTACTCATCGTCTATTCGTGGTTTCTGTCTTGAGATTTGGTGGTCGTGTATTTGGCTACTTGTATTGTTTGTATTGACAACTTTTGGTTATTGTGTATTATTGTGATTAATGACGTGTTGTTTGATCCTGGGATTATATAAATGACATGTGTTTTGTGATTTAAATAGTTAATAAAAATTATAATTTATGAGCAATGAAAAGGCCTGAAAAAATGAATTTGGAATGGAATTCCAAAACTGTAAAAATCTAGAACGGAATTCAAAAATCCATTCTAGAAAACAAACTTTCAAGAACGTCAATTTTGTAAAGGCGTTCTAGAAAGTGTACTTTCTCGGAATTCAAAAATCCATTCTAGAAAACAAACTTTCAAGAACGTCAATTTTGTAAAGGCGTTCTAGAAAGTGTACTTTCTAGAATGTCAACTCGTTAAGGCGTTCTAGAAAGTTTATTTTCTAGAACGTCTATTTCGTAAAAGCGGTTCTAAAATGTATTTTCTACAACCTCAATTCGTAAAGGCGTTCTAGAAAGTTTATTTTCTAGAACGTCTATTTCGTAAAAGCGTTCTAGAATGTATTTTCTAGATAGTCAATTCGTAAAGGCGTTCTAGAAAGTATATTTTCTAGAACGTCTTTTGTAAAGGCGTTCTAGAAAGTATATTTTTTAAAACGTCAATTCGTAAAGGCGTTCTAGAAACTGTATTTTTTAGAATGGTTTCGAAATAGATGTTCTAGAAATTGTATTTTCTAGAACGTCTTACGAAACAGACGTTCTAGATCTAGAACGTCTTTTTCGTAATACGTTCTACAAAGTATACTTTCTAAATGTCTATTTCCTAAGACGTTCTGGAAAATAGACTTTCTAGAACGTCTGTTTCAAAAAACGTTCTAGAAAGTTATTTTCTAGAACGGGGAATCGGTAAAAACTACTTTCTAAAACGGTTGAATTTTTTTTCTAGAATGCCTCAGATAACCGTTCTAGAAAGTGTGACATTCTAGAACTCCTCAGCAAAGCGTTCTAGATTGTCAGACTTTCTAGAACAGCTCCATACAGAATGTCTCAGCAGGGCGTTCTAGATGTGCAGAAATAGGCATTCTAGAATGTTGTTTCTGCACTAGAGGAGGTAGCTCGGACTAGGATTGATGTTGGAGGTGATGGTGGCGGGCGACTTTTGGCGGTGGTGGTTTGAAGGAGATGCAACAGATTTGTATCAGAGGTGAAGGAGACCATATGGTGGGTATAACTTTGCCAATAATTTATTCAGAGTTTAATTATTAATTTAAATTATTAGTATAATAATTCGAACTTTTTCGCACCTATTTTTATTTAAAGTTGTCAATTTTAAAAAGTTTGCCCGAAAGAGAATGGGATCACTTGTAGGTGGGTAAGTTGACTCGTGTCGATCTCAAAGGAAAGCTGACTTGGAAGTTCGTTTTATGTTTGCGTTTCACGAATAAGAAAATAAAGAAAAATAACACATGGTCGCAAATTGGTTTGGTTGTTTTAAGAACTAAAAACTAGTTAAACTAATTAAATCAAAATATTATCTAAGCTAAGACCTAATTAATTTAAAATTATGTAATCTAAGAATTAATTATCTAAAAGCAAAGATTAATTTAATTAAGAACAATTAATCTAGAAATTATTATTAATTAAAAGATTTTTAAAACGATTTGAGAAAACTAGGATTCTAGAGCTTTGATTCGTCTCCACGATCTCTTGGGATAACCCAATTGATGGTTCTAAACGAATCTAGGCTCTAGACCCATTAGATCTAGCTAACAATTATAATCAATCTCAACTTCACAATCTCAAAGCAATCACAAGAACGATTCGTCATGGAACAATAATTATTCTAAGAAAATTAATTAAACTAATCAAAAGCATGCAAACTGAATTAAAGAGCGAAGGAATAAATACTTACTAATTAAACGAAAATGAATTGACAGCGTTTGCTTGGAGAAATCTTGAATCTAAATTACCTAAGAGTTAATCTTATTAATCTAAAAGTTAGAGATTTAAAACTAAGAATTATGAAAAGTAACTAAGAAAATAGTAGGACACTCTTTGGCGTTGTCAGCCCCCAAGAGGTCTTGGAACCCTAATAATATGATAATGTATGTAAAAATCCAAAATACATAAGGTATTTATAGTTTTTCCATGTCTTGGGGCCCAAGAAATCACAAAAACGCATTTGCAGCGCGTTGGCGTCAACGCTCACAGAGACTTTCTATGCTGACACTGGGTAACCCAGCGTCATTCAGCATACCCAGTGTCGGCAGGGCGTCGGTCGACGCGAGCAGCTCTCGGCATCAACGTGGGCAGCTCTCGACAGCCATCGTCGGCAGTACTCGGACACTGGGTAACCCAGTGTCGGACTGGTACCCAGTGTCAGCTTAAATACTTCAAATCGCGGCCCGTTTTTGCTAAAACTCCACTCGTAGGCCCATTCTTGACTACGTCCAAACCAAAATATTTTAAAATACCTAAAATAAACATAAAATTAATTAATTATGATTAAAATACGGTAAAATAAGCTAGAGATAATAAAATATGAAAATGTGCTCAATCTATCCAACTTATACCTAAAACAATAAGAAAAACTAACTAAAAGACTAATAAAAGTCAAGACAAATCCGTGCTAATCATATAAGTATTATTTACTAGAAGGTACTTTGCAGTATACCTTTTAATAATTTAATGTACTAGAAGGTATATAAATTATACCTTCTAAATAAACTAAAGTACCAAAAGGTATTTAAAATATACCTTCTGAAAATTATACATTCTAGACCGGGTATAAAATATACCTTCTATAAACGTAACATACCAGAACGGGTTTACAATATACCATCTAGATATAGTTAGTCTCCAATCTTCAAGAAGGTATACTGTAAACACGATCTAGGAATACGACTATTAATTACGAAAATACCACCGGACATAAATTTTAGAAGGTAGCCGAAACAACGTTATAGAATGTCTGTTTTAGAAAGTTGTTTTTGTACTAGTGCTTTCTTCAGAATAACTTATTGATGTTTTTTACTCATAAGTTTGATTGTAGTTATGGGAAGGTGGGACATAAACATTATTGATCATATTGTAGGGAGTCAAGGCACGAAGAGCATAAATGTTGTAGCTCAGTGAATAAAAAGTATTGTTAGATGGAGCATAAAAATCATATATTAGGTAAGAATAAGGGGGCATTAGTTGTTTATGATCTAGAGCTTAAACCACCATCTAGAAAGTTGAAGGAAACAAAGAAAGCTATAGTGAAAGAAAACGATGGACGTGAGCAGATCGATGTGCATGAGACTGGTGATTCTGACAACAAGGATATCACAATCTCTAGAACGAAGCAAGCACGAGAACTTGATGAGAGAACATAATGAGAAGAGATAGCACAAGAGCATCGAGAGTGAGTCAACTCAGAGAGGGATAAAACTGAGGGGACCACCCTAGCCAAGAGACGAAAGTTTCAAGAGGTTCCACATCCTCCCATTTGTGATGATTTTTGTTGTACAAAAGACCAACTTACAAAGGAATGTCTCATATTCTTATAAATGCCAAAGATTTCGAGATCAAACCTTGCTTTGTCCAAATGGTTTTTCAAGATCCATTTGGGGGTAAACTAGATGAAACCTCTCACGAACACCTCACATGTTTATTAAAAGTGTATGATTCATAAAAGATAAATAACGTGTCACAAGACATTTTTTGTCCTTGCGTGTTCCCATTCTCTTTGAGAGACAAAGCAAGGAATTGGTTGAATTGATAGATGATGGAAGCATAACGACTTTAATGCGTTAAAGGAGAAGTTTCTTGAGATGTTTTTTCCACTAGAGAAAATGATGCACTTGGTGTGTGAGATTATGTGGTTTACGTTAAATAATCCAAAGCTAGCGTATGAACCTTGGGACCAATTATGAGAGCTTATACGAAAGTATCACCAATGAAATTTCACAGAGACGCAACAAATATGTTTCTTTAACAATGGAGTGAGGGATCAAACTCAAGCTTTGATTGAGGCATCCATCAAAGGTTCGTTATTTACAAAGAATATGAGATACACTGTTAATCATCACTTCATGCATGTTTTTAGTAGTTTTAATGTGTTTAATATAGAGTTCTTTGTGTGTCGTTTGGTAGTTATTATGGTGTTTCTTGTTCTTTTCACTTCTGGATTGTATTATATAGGAACGTTGAAGAGGAGTGAATAGAGGGCAATGATATTCATATATACAAGAGCACGAGTCAATGGGAGGAAACAAGAAGTAAAAATGCGCAAACGGAGTTAAAATATCAAGAAATCAAGGAAAACATGCCTTGGGCGTGTTTTAAAACACGCTCATTTTTCATAGCACAGAGAAAAGTTAAAAAAAAAAAAAAGAAGAGTACATGACAAAACACGGCCTGGCCGTGTTTTTAAACACGACGGTGGTTTTTACCAGAAGGCCAATTTCGAAACACATGACCAGGCCGTCTTTTTGAAGGAGTTCTTGAATAAAACCTCACACACACTTCGAAGATTTGCTAGGGAAGCAATTTTATCTTTGGTTTGAGAACTAAAACTTGTAAACATGATTTCTCCTTTCTTGATTTTATCTTTTTACACATTTTTTGATTTTAACTCAAGCGTGAACTAAACTTCTTATGTGTTTAGATTGAGATGAACCTTAAATTTAACTTGTGATTGGGTATTTATTTGGCTGTTTTATATTATTTTAGGCTTTTCATTCGATTTTCTTGAGCTTTTTATCAATTTTCTTAACTCAATAATCCTGGCTTATTGATTTGGGTTTGTTCTTTACTTTTAATCAAATGAAGCGAAGTAGAGTAAGAACATGCACAAGTAGAAGGAGTTACATGCAATCCTAGATATAGAACGACATCATTCCTCTAGATTAGAGTTAAACCTAATAGGAAAACCCTATTGCTCACATTGCTATCTTGGGGGTTTTATTTAGGAAGAGATTCGATTAATCAACTCGAGGTTATAATTAATTCACTCTGAACTTGAGGTTTTAATTAAAATAGAGAATTTCTATGGTCTTTGAAAGCTTGGAATAATATGTGGGCTTAGTAGTTCTTAAGGGACTATGATGATTTATTTGTGTACAATTACAAGGTGAATTTAGGAGGATTCTACATTCAAACACATTCTTCTCACATATTCATTCTTCAAAAACAACTTCTAGCTTTTGGTCTTGTTTAATCACTTGTTTAGTTTATTTTCATATTTTTAGTTAAGTAGATTGTTAAAACAACCTTTTATTCGGTAGAATAAATAATAAATAGATGGTTAGTACTAATAATCACAATCCTCATGGGAATGATATCTAGTGCTCTAGAGCTATATACTATAAATGACCAGTGTACTTGCCTAGACTCTTATAGAGTAGATTTTTAGTCATCAAGTTTTTGGCGCCGTTGTCAAGGAGAGTGACATTAGAAAAGCTTTATTTTATTACTTTAATTATTTTTTTCTTGTTCTATTTATACTCGTTTGCTTTTCACAGTTATCCTTCACTTGTTTCAGGTGTTATTCTATTAGCGCATGCTTACTCATGTTCAAAAGCGCGCACTGGAGGAACTCGCTACACGTATCACTACAAGAAATTTGATGTTCGATAACGATACATTTCATCATTTAAAGTCTATTTTTCCGTCACTAAATATAATCGATGACGAAATCTGAGCATCACAGAGATCGTCATGGTATGACTGTCATATTAGGTGAAAGTGACAACTTTTTCAAGCGCGTCACTAAATGTTCGATTTTAATGACGCTGATATAAATTGTCATATTAGGTGATACTATTTGGTGACGCTGAACCAGCTGGAATTAATTAGGGAAGGGGCTTGGGTCTTGGAGGAATAGGTGGGCTGGGCTGGGCTGAGTCAAGTGAAGGGTCAAGAAGTGCACTGAAAAAATTATTTGTTGCAACAGTGAGGTGATGAGCTTGAGAGTGTTTAATGGGCTGGACCAGCTGGGGGGTTTGGGCTAAGATGTGTACAGCGGGTCGGTTTAAAGGGGTTGTAGCTGGGGTGGGGTGGGGTGGGGGTGTCGATTCTGACCGCTTGGCTTGGGTCTGGATTGGGTCGGATAGGTCATGGACGTGTAGGGACCCATTTGGATTTTACGGGTCGGGCCTGACCAGGATAAGGTTGTTCGGTGGAAAGTGGCCGAATGAACATGGGTATGCTGTGTTTATTATGAATTTTTCTTATATTAATTTAACATATTCAGGAATGGATATTTTAGTTGGAAAAGTGAGCATACATGAAAATGGAAATGGTATAACAATGAAAGCATAAACAGCATAGTACTCTATGTGAGGAAAGGCAGACATGAGAAGTAAAAATGGTTGAGAACAGTTAGATAATTTGTTTTCTATCACATTTGTGTGAAATGAAAAAAAAAAAATGTTGTGCATCTAAAGAAAATAATCCTATAACATTATGTTTTACTATAATACATTTACAATCATTATATTATTACATGTAATATACTACACATTCTGAATTCCAACTCGTGTTATTAGTGTTCGGCATAACGGACACACAGAGTGTTTTCCAAGCCAGGTGTCGATGCACCAGACATGGAACCAATGTCCGCATGGCAGCCCGCGAACTTCCTCTTCGACCGCGTACTGTGCTAGGCAAATGGCACAGTCAGACTCTGCCTCTACTTCCTCCTCTCGTAGGGTCCGAGTTGGCAACGCTCTCAGGACCTTCTTCTTGAGGCCCCTGTTGGCAGGATCTGCTAGTGGCTCGTGCCACACATAGTAGCGGACGAGGGTGACCACGATGGCGAAAACCACCGCAACCACCGCATATACCGTCACTAATGTATATGTCGGTTCCATAGGAAGATAGGTATATAGAGAGAGATCCACCGACTTTCGTCTTCCTTAAAAATCAATATATCATTTTTTTTTCTTGTCAGATAATTTCAATAAGTAAAATAAATCATACCTTAAAAATAACATGTCAATAAATTTATCGAAACCCGTTTGAATTGATGAGGTGTTAAAAACAAAATGCCTCATCATATTGTGGAATGATTAGGCTAATCATATTATATTTTATTAATGAATTATATGTCTTTTGTACCAATAAACTTATGAAAGAGTAAATAAATACATTTATCAAAACTTTATAAAGTTTTAACTGTAAACTTGTAGATTTATGGGAGAAAAAGGAAAAGAAAAAAAAAATAGTTTTACATAATCTTCCTACTACAAAAATGAACATGGAGCAGATATAATCAAACTGAGATGAATTTGAAATAGGATGAATGGATTATTACCAGAGAAAATTGGTGTTCGCTGCTTGGGGTAGTGATCTTTGTATTCAGCGCCGAGAGTGGGAGAAGAGCATTGAAGCGGGCCCGTTTTGTTTGGGGTTTTTTCGGGGAATGCTTTGCTTTGAAAGAATGGGATTTTGTATTAAAAGCCGATAAAGACCATCTTTCATCGAGAGATGTCAATTCAGTAAACTAAAAAAAATGTCATTATTGAGCAATTCAGAAAAAAAGAAACTGGGGTAATTGAGGAAAAATATAAAATGGTAGATATTTTCTTTTTTCTTCAGGAATTGATCTTGAAATAATATTCTGGATGTTAATGTGTGTTGTGAAATGTGGGGTGGGCTTGGAGGAGAATGGATATTTGCTGTTATATGGTACAATTTGAAAATGAATTTGAATGATTTTTATTCAAGATTTATTCTTTTGTTTTGAATATCTGAAATGTTCGGTATGCTAATGTGTGTGTATTTATAATTTATTCTAGCACTTTCAAACATTGCCCTTTCTCAGCTTTTGCTATTTCTGCTTCTGCATGACCTATAACGGCTACACCAAAAAGAGAAGTTGTGTATATGCATGGCTTCCGAAATTGCATGTATTGATTTGCGAAGCACTATAGGCAAATTAAGAAAATCTTATGGTGGGGCCATGTTTCAACCATTTCACACCTGATCATATATGTGGACAGAGAAGTCCATTCCAACGACGTTGTTCAAATTCAGTGTTGCCAATCAAAATGGCGACCTGAATTTTATTTATTTTTATTTTTTAATCTGATTGCGAGACGCCAATTCAATTCCATCGGCAACACATGTACTTTTCATATTTATAATAGGTAACGTCCAATGTGTGTTAAAAAAAATTAGAATGTGAAGGGAATACGTTACGTAAAGAAAAATATTAATAATAAAAAACAATTCACTCAGTTCTTCACTAAGCACATTTTATTAAACAAATATAAAAATTCAAACCGATACAAGTACAACCACACACTAAAAAAAGGAACTTTAATACAATTGTTTTTAAAAATTATTAGAACAATTAACTTATATCACGTCTATCATATGTCACAAGTTTATGATATCATAATTGACACCGTAAAATTCCGCGTAAAAGCAAGCAAAAATAAACTACTTAATTTATGGTGCAAGTTAAATAGATGTATCATTGCTTTAAGCTAGGCAACATTATAGACAAGTCACTTAAAACTAATATGAAATCATTTCATTGTATTTATATTGTTTTATGTATATTTATATCTTAGGCTATTTTCATTCATCAACGGAAAAATATATTTATATTGTTTTATGTATATTTATATTTTAGTCAATTCTCATTCATCAAAGAAAAAATATACTCCTTCCGTCCCATAAAAATAATTTAATATTTAATTTTTGTCTTTCTCACGAAGTTAATGTAGTTATCATAATTAATATATTCTTAATTTTTCATTTTCACATATATCCATAATTAATATTTTTGAAATACCAATTTTTTCATGGTAAATAGAAAATTGATGATTAGAATGCAAATTTTTAATAATTTAATAACAAATATAATAATTCCAACTCTAACTTATTTGAAAGAATTGTCGGTTAAATAAGGGAAGTGACCTCTTTGAAAGAATTGTCGAACTCTTATGAATTGAGACGCTAATAATGTCCTTAAATCAGGTTGGATAAGAGAATTGGGTTGCATCACTACGGGAAAAAAAAACCAAAAAAATTGGCGAATGCTGACGGCCAATAAACCATCAACATATGCTGACGGGTCCTGAATGATGACGGATTGCTGACGAGTGAGGGCCATCAGCGAAGGACCCGTCAACAACCCGTCAGCATTGTTTTTGGCGATGGGTCGCTGACGGGTCAAAACTCGTCAGCAATATTAAAAAAAATAATGCTAGCGGCCCTTTAGGCCAACAACAAATTCCAATTAAATCCTCATTCTGTCTTTGTTTCACAACAACAACAAAAAAAAATAGATCTCCTCTCCCTCCCCGCCATCAGTCGTCCGTCATCCACCGCCGCACCGTCCACCAAGCTCGTCCACTCGCTGTCTCCGCCATCTGCCGCTAGCCACCATCCTCTCTAAACCAGACTACCATCTACGATCAGCCATCCAACCGCCGCCAACCACCGCCGTCTCCAACCTCCAGGTATGCTTTTCATAATTTGTTTTATTTTTTGTTTGATTTATTAAGTTATTTTTATTAAATTATTGGTTAATTAGTATTTAATTGAGAATTTAGGAGTAATTATATAATTAAAGTTTAATTAGGATTTATTTAGGGTTTGGAGGTTAATGACCTAATTAGAATTAAATTAGGGATTAATTATGATTTAATTAACATTTTAGGGTTGAATTATGTAATTTATGGGGTAATTATACAATCCGAGTTTAATTTAGGGGTTAATTTATAATTAGAATTTAATTAAGGTTAGTTAGGGTTTGGAGGTCTTCTAGGGTTCGATTAGGTATAATTGACTTCAATTATGGCTTAATAACCTAATTATGATTAAATTAGGGCTTAATTATGATTTAATCAACAATTTAGGGTTGAATTACGTAATTTATGGGGTAATTATATAATTAGAGTTAAATTTAAGGTTTAATTTGTAATTAAAAATTAGGGTTTAGTTAGGTTTGCAGGTCGTCTATGGCTTCGATGAGGTATAATTGGCTTTAATTAGGGGTTAATGACCTAATTAGGATTCAATTATGTAGTTATGAGTAAAGTAGGGGTTATTTATGTAAGTATGACTGAATTAGGAGTTGATTAAGTAGTTATAATTCAATTTTGGGTTAATTACCTATTTAATATTAAGTTAGGGGTTAATTACTCAAATTGGGGTTATTCATGTAATTATGATAAAAAACAATTTAATAAGTTATTCTGGTTTAAAATTTTTGTGGTGGTGGTTTTCAAATGTCGTGGTGATCGACAAGTGAATGTTGTGTTTAATTAATATTTATGTTATGATATGTAATTAATATATGCATGTTGTGATTGATTGGTGTTGACGTCGGTGAAGACGTGGTGTACGGCGCCGGCCGGGAGGTTTCGTCCCTGCAATAACGGATTTTAAAATTATTTCAAAAATGTGATGGTGGTTTTAAAAAGTTTTAAAAAGTGCGTGGTGGGGGTTTCAAATGTCGTGGTGATCGAAAGTGGATGTTCTGTTTAATTAATATTTTTGTTATATGATCTAAGATTAATATATATATGTTGTAACGTTAGTGATGACATGGTGTACGGTGCCGTCCGAGAGGATTTGTCCCTCCAATAACGGCTTTAAAATTTTAGTCTAGAATTAGCTATATTATCTCTTTCTACACTCAAACACTTACCTTAGATCTGTTTTGTGATTTAGTATCAAATAGAGAGTTTGATAAATTCTGAGTTTTCCACTTATCAAACGGAGGGTGGGCGGTTACCTGTCCAATGCGTTCGTGGAAGGGATGGAGAGTTTCATACAATTTGCACTCACCCATGGATCAATGAAGGACGAGAAAAAATTGAAGTGTCCTGGTAGTCATACTAAATACATGAATTGTAGTTACCACAATTTAAACGAGATAAAATCTCATCTCATTAAAAATATATTTGTCCCAGATTACTACATCGGGACATTCCATGGTGAAACAAATCTTGATTTCACGCATCGTGCCGATCCTGAGGTTCACATGGAGGATCATCTTACGCCGCTCCCGAAGAATTCTCAAATACTTACATCAATATGGTTCACGATGCAGTCGACCCAAACTTTGTATTGAGCCCTATGTAGAAGAATCGCCGAATCCTGAGGCCCAAAAGTTCTACGATATATTGAGTGCTAGAAATTAACCTTTGTATCTCGGATGTGAGAAATATTCTCAAATGTCTCTAGTTGCCCATCTCATGAACTTGAAGGCTGAGAATCGCATCTCCCAGAAGTGTTATGATCAAGTAATCGATTTAATCAAAAAGTTGTGCCAAAAGATAATCATATCCCAGATGACTTCTACAAGAGCAAGAAGTTATTAAGGGGAATGGTCCTACCCGTAAAGAATCGATTGTTGCATGAACAACCATATGATCTATTGGAGAGACGAATTTGATTTGGTAAGTTACAAGTTTTGAAACAACCCTCGGTTTAAACCCGCTAAGTAGGAAAAAGTAAAACGATAGAAAAGCAGCATTGCGTATAAAAAGGTGTGTTATTTTCTATTAACTATTCCTTTGCAAAGGCTATATGCATTTGCAACAACTGAAAGGACATGAGGTGGCATGAAAAACACGTTGTTGATAATGGTGTGATGTGTCACCCATCAGATTTAGAGGCCTAGAAATATTTCAATCAAACTCATCCAGAGTTCATCGCCGAAAGTCGACATGTAAGATTGGGCCTTTGCACATATGGTTTTCAAACTTTTGGTAGTTTCGAGGCACAATATTCCTCGTGGCCGGTGATAGTCACACTGTAAAACTTGCCTCCATAGATGTATATGAAAGAGCAATACATGTTTTTGAGTGTTCTTGTTCCAGACCCTAAAAACTCGAAAGATAAGTAAGATGTGTTTCTACAATATCTAATCACCGAGTTGAATCAGTTGTGGACGGTCGGTGCACCCTTGTATGATATCTCTAAAAAAAAAAAGAATTTTTAGTTGCAGACAGCCCTCATGTGGACAATTAGCAATTTTCCCGCCTACTTCATGTTGTCTGGTTGGAGCACGGTTGGGAGAACGACTTTTCCATATTGCATGGAGAGTTTGGATGCATTTACTCTCAAGTGAAGCATCAGAAAATCTTGGTTTGATAATTATCGGAAGTTTCTTGATTGTAATCATCATTTTCAAAAAGACAAAAGAAGTTTTCGGAAAAACAGAATGGTGGAGACTAAACCGCCGAGCGTGCAGCCAGGAACAAATTTTTGGCAGAGATAGGAAGTTTGGGGCTTCTATATGTTACTGATCTAGATGCGGCGGTCTTTAATGGACACATAGCAAAATCAAGTGGTTGGAGAAAAAGACACATATTTTGGTATTTGCCATACTGGAGCACAAATTTGATTCGGCATAATCTAGACGTTATGCACATCAAGAAAAATATGTTTGATAATGTGTTCAACACGGTTATGAATGTCAGGGGAAGACAAAAGATATTCCCAAATCCGGGGATGAATTGAACGAATATTATTTTCGTCCCGGCCTACAACAAGATGCGGCAGGAAAGTACCCTCAAGCTAGTTACACATTGAATAAGACATCAAAAGCTGTCTTGTGTTAGTGGGTAAAAGCTCTTCAATTATCAGATAAATATGCATAAAATCTAGGGCATTGAGTTGATATGAAGGGATTGAGATTGTTCAGGATGAAGAGTCACGAATGTAATGTGTTCACAAAAGGTTGTTACCAATTGTCTTTCGAGAACTACTTCTCCATCCTGTGTGGAAGGACCTCGCATAGCTGAATTTTCTTTTAAGAACCTCAGCTGCAGAGTGGTTGGTACTGATGATATGAGTCGTTTAGAGCATTATATTTCTCTAGTTTTGTGTCAACTTTAAAAGATCTTTTCGCCCAGCTTTTCTGACTCCATTGAGCATTTACTAGTTCACTTAGCATACGAGGAGAGAATTATAGGTCTAGTGAAATATAGGTGGATGTATCCATTCAAGAGATTTCTTCGCAAACTAAAGGATAACGTGAAGAACAACGCGAGCGTTGAGGGCTCGATAGTAAACACATATCTTATGGAAGAGGCATCAACTTTCACTTCGTACTATTTTGAAGATCATATCTTAACGAAAAGGACAAGTTTGCCTCATAATTATGATGAGCAAAATGGTGAAGACGATGATGATGATGATGATGTTCCTTTAGTGTTTAAAGAATATGGTGAAACATTCACGACATCGAGAAAAGTACTCTTGAGAAATTACATTTTACTAGACTGTGAAGAAGTTTAAGATTTTATTAGGTTCGAAATGCCAATATTCATATATTTTTATGAATATTAATTATATAATAAACTAAGCTATTTTTAATCTTTATCCATATGCACTGTCTTCACGGAGGCCGTAAAAAAGTCTCAACGAAACATTACAAATGGTGGACTCAACAAAAAATTAGAAACTGAACTTGCCGATTGGTTTGAGAGATATGTGAGTTCTTCTAAAATAATATATACAGTTGTGACATATATATGAAATTTAAATCGAGATCTTAATAAATAATATGCTTATTACTTTTCATCGTTATATGCACAAGATCCCTTGAACAATGTCACCGACAAATATATTAAGAGTATAGCATTAGGTCCATCATGATGTGTGACTACATATTATGGTTCCAAGATAAATGGATACAAGTTTTACACAGTTGCATACAAATCAAATAGATCAACTTCGAGCACTAGTGTCTATATAAAAGGAACAAACTATGGGGATGATGAGTATGATTACTATGGTAGTCTCGTAGAAGTTGTTAGACTCGACAATCACTACTGCAGAACAGGGTATTAAAGGCGGTTATTTTTTAGTTTTTACGGCAGTTTTGGAACTGCCCTTAAATCCACCGCCGTAGATTTTTACGGCGGTTGTCCTAAAACTGCCGTAGAAAGTGATGCTTTTTACGGCGGTTTAAGAACCACCGTAAAAAACAACGGTGGTCGATTCTAGAGCGGTTCCAAAAAAAACCATAGTAAAAGAAAAGAAGATGCAAACGGGAAGAGGAAGAAGAAAATAAAAAACCCAGAATAGCTCAATCATAAAACCAACGGGAAAAGCTATATCAGCTCGTGAATTGAAGTAAGAAGTTAAATTGGATCTGGAGTTTCAATTATAAAGTGATCACGCGACATGGGAATTTCATCGAGCAGGTGGTGTGCAACAGTAAGTGTTTATGCGTGCTTAGAAAGCCTAAAATGGAGGAAAAGAAAACCAGCACAGCGAAAAAGAAATTGAACCGCGAGTCAAACGAAAATTAGGCACTACCTCAATTTCACCAGCTCCAAACAGGCGGCCATTGGAAGCTCCGGCAGCCACCGGGTCCAACACCCAAGGCCTGTTACGGTCGTTCACCGTCTGGGTAGCCATCTTCATCGCCGTCTGAGTTTCCCCACGTTGAGGTAGAGCGCGTGGGTCTTGGGTGTGAAATCAGGGATCTCCTCGATGGAGTGAATCATCGCCTGCGATGTGCCGCATTACATTGACGACGAGATCGATCTATGGAGAGGAGGTTTGTGATGAATTGGACAAAAGGGGGCTAGGTTTTTTTGTTTTAAGATTTATCATTTTTAATATTTATTATTTTTTGGTTTAATATTTATCATTTTTAATATTTATTGTTTTTTGGTTTAATATTTAATGCAGATCGTCGGATGAGACACGGATCAACGGTCGAACCAAGTTGTTTGAGTTGGACGCGGATCGGTGACATGGCATTGGCATACTACTTTCTACGGCGGTTCTAGTAGAACCGCCGTTAAATGTCATCACATTCACTGCGGTTCTACTGGAACCGACCATTAAATCCAGCAAAACTAATTAACCTGTGAACTAATTAACGTCGGCTCTTAAGAAACCGCCGTGAATACCTGTTAGATCACGACAGTTCTCAAATAATCGTCGTAGAATGTGGTGAGTTTTTACGGCAGTTTTGTTAAAACCGCCGTTAAAATCAGTTGATATCCAATTTTAACATCGGTTTTGAGGAAACCGCCGTAAAATAACCTTTTTAACGGCAGTTTTAGCCACAACCGCCGTTAAAAGTATTTTTAATGTGGTTTTCAGTGAACCGCCTTTAAGTAACAGCCTTAGAAAGCTGTTTTTGTAGTAGTGAATATAGGTTTGCCTTACAAGAGCACACTCATGTTCAATTATGAGTGGTCTGATCCGACTCTCGCAGGCACAAAAGTTCATCCTCAATATAATCTTTTTGGTGTCGATTATAAGCGTATATTCCATCTCTATGAGCCGTTTGTACTTGTTACCCAAGCTGTTCAAGTTTACCGATGCTCGTACTTGAGTTTGAAATGAAATAAGCTGGATTGGTTGGTAACGAACAAAATTAAAGCAAGATTGACAATAGATTTTATCGAGCCTATGTTGCTTAATCAATCATTTCAAGAGGAGCAGATAGAAATGCATAATCCAATAGAATTGGTGGATGTAGATTTCCAATTATATGTCGACCTTATTATTAGTGAATTGGATAAACTTGTCGATGAGGTACAGAAGGAGACAAAAGATGAGTTTCTAACCGATGATGAAGATACGAATGAAGATGAATTTAATGATAACTTAGATAGTGAAAGTGTCGGTTTAGGTTAATTATAAAACTGATACAACATATATAATTTGAAATTATATATTAATTCATTCACCCTGATTCAATTGTGAATCTATACTTAAATTTTAATATTTTTTAGATGAGAGGTAGAGGTCGTGGACGTTCTTCTTTGTGCCCATCTTTGGGTTGTGCTTCTATTTGTTCATCTTCCTCGTCTCATCATCACGTAGAGGATGAAGATGATGATATGATGGACTTATCAGTAGGGATTCCACCGACTGTTACAGCCACCCCGTCTGCTGCTAGTACATCGAGAGGCCTCATGCCACCACGTCTTGGTATGATTGAGGTCTTGTCGTCCCCCCGAGGTAAGTAAATTTAATTTGATATTTATTTCTAATAAACTCTTTATGTCAATATATTACTCTAATAAACTATATATTTTACTAGGCTACGCAGTCACTCAACGAAGTTACATATGGATCTTCGGCTGATCCACGAGGCTCGTGTACAACCCGATGGGTGGAAGTACAAGCATATTACCCAGTCTCATCATCAGTTGTGGTGGCCCGAGTTTTTGGTATTAACCAATAATATTTCCAATAGTTGTTATATATAATAATTTATTAATCAAATTGTTTTTTTTTTTTGCAGAGGCAATGTTGTTGGGACCCGAGTTTGTATTCTGAGGAGGTTGTACAACGTAACTTCTATAGTTATATAGCTCACTCGTGGTACAGCCATGCGTGGGCGAGGACATCTAGAGGAGATAAGTAGTGGAGTTTGTGAAGACAGAGAATAAGAAGTAGTCCGAGCAAGTGACCAGGAATAGTATGAGCGAGCCCGATGGACCTGATTGGTCATGCACGTTAGCTCGTAAGTAAATTTAAATGTGTTTGTAAATTTACCTTGAAAGTAATTAATTAATTCATAATTAGTGATAAATTAAAATATAATTTAAATATTATATAGAAGGTGAGGATATGGGTAGGGAACCCATTGCATTCGAACTTTTCTTGACTATGCACTAGAGACCCGACGACACGTCCTGTATCATAAAAAAAATTTGTAAGAATTTTATTTAGATGCAATTAATATAAATATATATCTTTCATTTATAATCCTTATAACGATAAATTATACATCAATCAAAATATTGTAGGAGGAGTATCAGGGACGTCTAGAGGAGAGACGTGCTTCATCACAGGATCCTACCGACGTTAATAAGGATGAGGTCTATCTAGAGGCTGTCGGAGTGAAGAAGGGTCACCAATTTGGCACAAGATTCTTAGGATGTCTTCTAGCTTTGAAGACTTTCAGAGGCGGTACGTCCTCTGTTCCAGATAGACGTGTCACAGAGCTCCAGATGCAGCTCATACTTTTAGGAGCTATGTTGAGATACAACTCAAGGCAACCGAGCGGTTACATTAGGAGCAGCTCGAGGCGAACGATCGGTCACATCAGGAGTAGTTCCAGGCGATACGTGAGGATCTTGCTCATGAACGGCTCGAGATGAAGGCAACTCTCTATCAGCAAGTGATGGAGGAAGTCGCCATAGCAATGAGAGCGCGACGTCGGCGGCCTCCCTCTGATCCTTTAGCTGATCTTCCATTTGATTCTCCAGCTAAATCTCTAGAGTAGTAGTGTTAGGAATGAAGCATTTTGTCATTATATTTATATTTAATATTTTACTTAAACTATATACATTATAAGATGTATTAATTAAATATATTTCATATTTAATTTTCAATTTTTTAGGACCTGTGAATTATGTTTCATATATGATTTTTAATATGTGACACAGTTATAGGTAAAAAAATTGAAATATAAAAAAAATGTTTTCGGTAAGGAGGTCGTCAACAAAGTTCTGAAGATGTTGACGGGCATAACCCGTTAGCAAAATTCTGAGATTGCTGATGGGCAGAATCAGTCAGCATATGCTGACATCCGTCGAACTCGTCAGCAAATATTGACGAGTGCTGAAAGGTGACCATGGTCTTGCTGATGGGTGTTACCCGTCAGTAAGTCATCGGCAAATGCTGACGGGTTGAAAACCCCGATCAGTATATATTTACCGACACCGTAAATGCTGATGGGTGGTACCCATCTGCAAACCCGTTAGTAAAGTTGTTGCTGACGGGTTTTTTGATGTTTCTTCCCGTCATCATTCTCCATTTTATTGTAGTGTATATACTTATAGGTTGGTATAGTTATGGGTCTCGACGGGCTGGTATAATATAGTTATGGTATGGGTCCTGGTGGAGGTATAAAGATGGTTTTTGGCTCATGATTATTAAGGTAACTTAACAAAAATACAAGAGTCCAGATAGGTATGATAACTTAGCATAAAGAAAAAATCTTAATGCTAAGTCGGTGGATTATTTATGGAACTATGGTGTCAAGAGGAGACCCTAGATTGGGAATACATTTCTTGTCTATATAAAGAGGACCCAAACCTCAATTCTATTCTAAGTTGATTATTTCTACTTTCATTGAGCTCTTGTTTATCACTATATAAGGCTATTAACTTAAGTATCGGGGGACCTACGTCAGGGCTATCCAGCTAAAATTTTGTTTTGTAAGTCACTCAGGTCGGAGAAGGCGGTTCGGAGCCAAAATATTGCAGATTATAAACCCAATTTTCCCTAAATGAAAAGATGATAATAAGTCAAATAGTAATTTATTACTCCAGAAAATTGGTATTTTTATGTTTATTTAACAACAAACAATAGTCTCATTGTCATTGTTAGATCCTTAAAAAAGAAAGAGTTCCAAAAAAATGACATTTCCTCAAATAATGATAATAATGATTAATAACTACTCGGAAATAATGCTACATTAGAATTTCTTTTCTTTTTTAACGACGACAAAAGTATTTTATCTTTCGTAGTTTCAATGTTCAATCAAGATTGCTAGTAGTAATAGCATTTGGTTTCCCATAGGTCATGGGTATTTGAGAGTGACCTATCATTTGTTATTAGCAAGCAAAAAATGTTGCAAGTGATAAACTCAATTTTCCATCAATGAAAAAGATGATAATAGTCAGAGAGATATTTATTACTCTAAAAGTGTTGCAAATTATTAACTCGATTTTCCATAAATGAAAAAGATGATACTAAGTCAAAGAGAAATTGGCAAATACTTTGTGGAACCGGTCTCATAGTATGAGACCACTTTTAACCCACATAATACAAACTAACCCATTTAGAGCCCTCCCGCTGCCCCATCCTTTCATCTTAATTACTAATTAAAAATAATAAATCTTGCATCGTCTCCCTCCCTCTCTCTCTCTCTCTCTCTCTTTCTCTCTCTCTCTCTCTCTCTCTCTCTCAGAAAACAAATATCTCGCCCCTGCACCATCATCGCCTATCGTTCGTTAAATACAAAAGGGGAATGAATATAATCGTTTGTAGGATTGGGCAATGGTGAACATAATATTAGGAGAAAATAAGGTACTTCTTGTAAATTTCATTTCACTTATCAAGCTCCAAGGTGATGGACATATGTAGTAGTTAAAATATACGCTTATTGGGAGCTAATTGTGCTGTAGAAAACTTCTAAGGTTTCGTTTACCATTTTCTAATTATTCTTAATTATTTTTTTAGTAGGAAATTTATGGCGACATTCACATGATTATGATCTTAAACCATTGACTTTGTTGTTGTTGTTGAGATTGTGGAAAGAGAGAAAATTAACCCGTAATCTGAAGGAGAACTTATTTATCATATTCACTAATTTGATAATTAATTTATATTTATTTTCTTAACAATTTTATCTTTGCTTCTCGATGGTTTGTTCTTATTTTTTCTTGGTTGCATTTCTTGTTCTCAGTGATATATATCTAGTTGGATTAGCTTAGTGATTGATGGTTAACTTGATTGTGGTTTGCAGTTCCTTGATTATCAGATAGAAGAAATTACATAACACATCTTTGAACTCAAAAAAAGAAAAACTAATGAACTAGTTGACATAGCTTCTACTAGTCGGGATTTTTGTTGTCAATTATTTATGTATGATAAAAAAAAAATCAATTCTCAAAGCTCGCCCCGAAATGCCCTGGACCATTAGGTAAATCCCAATTCATTGGGCCTTTCGATACAATCATCAAATGGTCTCATCTGCTTCATCGACATCGGCCACAAAAGCTTCAAAGTCTGTAACCCCTTATTGAGGTTTTGAAGGAGTTACCGATAGGTCTTTGAAGGAGTTATCAGCCTGATACATTAAGGTTTGGTCCTGCGTGGTCGTTGGGATGACTCTGAATGGAAACATAGCGAGCCCATGTTATAAAATCGTTTTGGTTGGCTACAAGAAGGAGTGAGAATTCTATGGCCCAGGGGAAAAAAATGGGCCCGTCTCGAGAGCATGCTGAGAAATATTAAGATGCCACTCATGCTGAGTTTTTAGTTCTAGATGGTATGTATCGAAGAGACATTGTATTTCATGTTGTTGGACCTGGAAAAGCTTTTGGCTTACAACGTGGAGAAGAGGGTTTGGAGACAGGTGGCGATATTGGCCTCGTTGTATCTGAGTGATCATTCGTTGGTTGAGTGTGGGGGTGGATAATGTTGGTGAGGTTACTGAGCAAGAACGCAGCAACATAAGCGTGTAGGTTTGTTCATGAGTTTCAGAGTTTGAGTTATTTATTAGTTATCATCAAAGTTGATTGCAGGTTTGTTCACGGGCAAACGTGGCAAAGGATTCTCTTTGGAGGAGCTAAAGGATGCAGGTATCCCAAAAAACCTTCCCCCAACTATTGGTATCTCTGCCGACCATCGTCGTAGAAACCTGTTCTTAGATCCCAAGTATAAAATTATTATTTTCCACTATTATGAAAGACAATTGTAAGACAACTCTTCAACAAGATATTGCACCTCCATGTGCTTTATGTTTTATTTTTGATTATAATCTATATTTTCTTGCAATAGGTTAGTTATGGTATCACAAAAGACTGTTACAATATCACGAAATATTCATGTTTGTATTATATATTTAGTTTCATGTCTTTCTTTTTTAAAATAAGTAGTTAAAATGTCACAATATGTTTATAAATGCATGTTAATTTGATTATAATGGTTTTAAATGTGTATTTTCAAATAAATGTATGCATTATAGTCATATATAAAAGTATCATAAACTTATGTCAATTAACACTTTAAAGTATTATAGGTATGTATAATAGTATTACAAATTACTATCGAAGTATCACAAATATAAATAAAAGTATCATAGTTTTATTTTAAAAAAAATCACGAAAAAGTATTATAGTCGAGTATAAATGTATTACAAGTGAGATTAAAAGTATCCCAACTGAAACTAAAAGTATCATAATATGTTTTTAAAGTATCACACAATATATTTAAAGTAGCATATGTTTATGATTTTTATTTTTTTACAACTATGTTTTTTTTTTAATACAAGTACGAAATTCAGGGACATTTGAAGAAAGAATGCAACATTTACTGGGAGAATCTCAAAGATTGATATGATATTTTCATTTAATTATTTACAAATTACTCAAAAAGTGTCATAAATCTAGTC
This sequence comes from Phtheirospermum japonicum, assembly GCA_014905375.1. Classification (NCBI taxonomy): domain Eukaryota; kingdom Viridiplantae; phylum Streptophyta; class Magnoliopsida; order Lamiales; family Orobanchaceae; genus Phtheirospermum; species Phtheirospermum japonicum. The sequence continues at coordinate 640,054 of BMAC01000165.1, forward strand.
AAAAGTATCACATAAGGTAATTAAAGTATTACAACATATACTTAACATTTCATAGATTCCGACATCTAATTTATATTCTCACATTTATGTTTTTTTACTATAATAGTTAAAGTATCATGAAATTTTGTTAAAATCTCATAAAATATGGCTAATGTGTCTAATTATTTTATATCTAATTTATTTTTTTACATCTATATATTTGTTCCAATAGGTTTTCAAATATATTATTAGAGTATTACAAAATATTTTTAAAGTATCACAAAAGTTGTATTGATGTTATTAGTTTCTCTTGATCTAAGTGTTGATGTCATTGCATTCATGTGTTTGAGAGAGGTGAGAATTCGGCGGTGAGAGCTGCATTATGTATTACAAATGAGTAAAAATATCACAACTTCGTCTAAAGTAACACAAAATAAGCTAAAAGTCTCACAAATTCATGTAAAATTATTACAAATTGATATGATATTTTTTATATAAATATATTACAAGTTACCTCAAAAGTATCACAATCTAGTTAACAAGTATTAGAAATTCAGATAAAAGTATTATAAATTTATGTACAAATATTGTATATTATACTTTTATATAGAATATCAAGATTTACACAAAAGTATTACAAATTTGTTTCAAAGTGTCATAAATTTTGGTAATAATACTTCATATTATAGTTTATGTTAAAGTATGACAAAGTACAATAAGAGTGTCACATCTTGAGTTAGAAGTATCATAATTTTAGGCAAAAATATGGTATATTATAATTTTATATCGAGTATTACAAAATGCAATGATAGTATCAGAAATTGTAGTAAAAGTATCATAAAAGTAATACTTTACACCTATCAAAGTATTACAAAAAATCATTGATTACAAAAAATTATGTTGTTTATGTAAAAGTATCATAAGTTTATATAAAAACGTCACAAGTTTCAATGAAAATATAACTGTCTCAAATAAAAATACCACAATATCGACTCAAAATATCATAATATCCAGGAAAAGTATCACATAAACTCATGTGATTTTTTGGTCATAAAAATATACAATATCACATCTTTAAATAAAAGTATCACAATATAGTTTTAAGTATCCCAAAGTCCAATACACTTAAATGTATTTCCTCCAAAAGGTATCACAAAATTACAAAAAAGTATCAGATGTTCGATTAAAAGTATCACAACTATTTACGTACAATGAAGCCTGCAAATGAACTCAGGCCAACTTTTTCAATCTTCTTTGCTCCATCGTGAATTCCAATCAAGCCTATTAAGAGTCTTGCCTTTTCTTTTACTAAACAAACAAAGTATGTTTATTAATGAAAATGAATAAGTACGATAAAACTAAAATTCAAACCCTACAAGGTCACAACACTCTTATTGATGAAAAAGTAAAATACAAGACCAAAAGCCAACCCCAACATAAAAATGAGAAACGCAAATGCTATCTGGAGACAAACTTCAAGAACACACACACGATTATGCCATCGCAAACAGAAGCATACTAACTTGTCCGATAAATTATAAAAAATAATATCTCTCTTTATCCCGCCACATTCCTGTAGTAAGTTGTTTCTCTTCCTGGAATAGCTTCTTGCAATCGTTCAATGAACAATCCAGAGTACTCGTGCCAACCTCCAGCCTTCGTAGGTGCCTGAAAAGATAGTTGGGGCGATTGGCCTGTTAGACCCCACTGTCATGTAATCAAAGTTCTCAGTTGCATCGGCTACTCCACATGTTCTCCCAAACTCACAAGCTTGTAGGTAGTTCAATCTAAGTGTCGATACTTTGGCTGAAGCTTAGAATAATTGTTCACGTTCTTGTCATTTCACACCTGCAACCATATTCAACAAACAAGGTTCTCTTCTTTGCTTTCATGTTTCTCATTTCAACCTCAAGATACTTTTTTTTTAATAGAGAGACACTTCAGTGCTTTAGTAAAATTAAAAATGAATTACCTCACAACTAAACTTAGAATTAACCAAAGTTCAACCAGCAAGAATGTTAATAAACCCCAATCATATAACAACTTATTTCCTTCATCGTCCTCTTTTAATTGCTCAAGTTTCATGACAACACAAATCTTACATGACTCCATAAGACCTTGTGAATCAGATGAGAATTATCAATGTTTGGAAATTACATTAACCATTAGCATAAAATCAATAAAAATCCCAACAACACTCATGTTAATCCATTATTTACCAACTTAAACAGGAAGATCAAAGACTAGATTAGATAAGAAAATACAAAACTGATTACTGATTTGCACATTTTTATGATATTTTTGCGGCTCATTTGTGCGTGATTTGCTTGTATTTATGTGGTTTTGGAGTCCATTTGACGTATTTTTCTTATATTTTCTTAGTTTATTTTATTAGTTTTTGTTTTGAAGATCAACATTGGTAAAAGTGGGCTCGGGACGAGGCCGGAAGATAATTCAAACCTGAGGAATTCACTGATAAGCCTTGACATATCGTTGGTGCAAGGATCGACCGAAAATGATGAGAAATGTGGCCATATTCATTGTCACCTCACGCATTCGCTCGGTGGATATATCAGTTGTCTTAATACAAGTATAACTCCAAAACCACTAGTGCCATTTTCCTCTTATATTATTGGAAAGTTGAGAGAAATTTCTAAAACTCTTGTGTTTACAACAATCCCAAATTCTGAGCCTAAAAATGGTAAAAAAGTAGCTTTAAGTGGAGACAGTTCGCCATGGCCTCGCTTGTGGCAGGTTTTGGTGCGGAGCCCATAACTCTCGGAGGAAAGTTCTAAACGACACAAATAAAATGCCAAATGAAATTCAAGAGGAAGGGTTAAATTTCATATGAATACATTGATGGTTGATTCCGTATATTATTCAGTCGATCGACTGATGGGCAAAAAGTAGAGCGTTTTGAAGACGAATCAGTCGATCGACTGGATTTCAGTCGATCGACTTCAGTAGATCAACTGGGACTCATTCGATCGACTGAGACGCGGGAAAATCTTGTATTTTTTGCCCTTTTGATAATTCTGCCCCTGTGACTTAGTTTTTATGTCCCAGCCATTTTCACCTAAAACCTTATCCCTTCCTTAGTGGTTTTGGACTTGTTCCATCTCCTCTAATCCCCATCTTCATATCCATTGTAAACCCTAGTCTATATTCCTTAGATTAGTTTAGTTAGTTAATTAGTTGTTCTTAGTTAGTGTTGGAGAAGGTGACATCTCCATCCTTGTTGAAGCTAATGTATTGAAATTGTTCTTGGCATTTTGAGGTTGTAAGCTAAACCTTGGAGTTCCTTTGAAGTAATATTGGTAGTATTATTCTCCTTTCTTATTGTGTGTTATTGTTATGTTATTGAGTATGTTTTTCATTCCATGTTCTTCATGTTCATCATTTACTATTTTTGGCAAAACCCCATTGAAGCTCTTATGAGTTCTTCAAGCTTTTTGGCAAAACCCCATTGAAGCTCTTATGAGTTCTTCAAGCTTTTTGCCAATTTAGGGAATTTCTTAATTTCCATTAGAAATCATGTCTAGCTTCTTAGTTTGTTGTTGTTTTATGCTTGTAGCTTTCAAAGCACTTTTCCCTTCTTAGTTTATTTCAAACCTCAAAATGATGATCTTGTGTTCAAGCTTCACAAATCTTCAAGTTTTAATTATTTAATTTTCAATTGATGCAATTCGTTTAGAAATAATGGGTTTAGGGTTTAGGTTCGTTTAGAGCCATTAATCAGAGTTTGTTGAGACTCGGGATTGACAACCCCGATTCATGGATTAAGTGCTCGTCAAAAATCAATTGATCGTGGAGACGAACTGAACACCCTAAACCCTCATTTTTCATTATTTTCATTTAAATCAATTTTAATTCTTGTCATAGTTGATTAGATTTCAAAAACCCGAACCAAAGTGAATTACGCTTTATTTAGCATAGTTAGTTAGTTTTATCTTATTTCACGAAAATCAAATGCAAAATAGCTTCCGATTAGCCTTCATCGAGAGACACGGCTCGGGAAAACTTACCGCTCTACAATCGACTATGTACTACTGCGGAGAACGATTTCTTAGAGTGCTAAGAAACCTTTGATCAATTACCAATTTTCTTTTGGAATTAGACCAGTTTCCAAAAAACTCTGAATCCTTCAGACTCGGACCATTTTTCAGATCCTCATTAACTTCTTTCGTTCTTTGAGAACTGGATTAACATGTAGCGTGAAAACCCTACACACCTATATATATTTTATTGATGAAACCCTAGAAGTATTTGCAGTTGACGCCCAATAATTTCTCCCCTGGTTCAGTCTCGAGCGGAAAGAATTAGGGTAAAAGCGGTTGATTGAAATGTGAGGATTTGATTTTGGAGCTTTGATATTATATGCATGTTTGAGGGGCTTGTGGGGTTTTTGTTTTGGCAAGTGTGGCAGAGGAGATAGGAGATGAATTTGATTCTGTTCGGAGTTGTATGCGTTTTCTGGAGTTTCAGAGGGAGAGACAAAAATGGAGGTTGAGCGACGGTGAGAGAGAGAGAGAGAGAGACCTGTTTTAATTGATAATTGAATATGATGGGCTAGCATTGGAGCAGGTTAGTTTATTGGGTTAATATGATATGGTAAAATGGTCTCATAGTATGAGACCGGTCTCATAGTATGAGACCGGTCTCACAAAAGACTTACTCAGAGAAATTTATTACTCCCGAAAAATTGGTATATTTTTATTAAACAATAAACAATAGTCTCATTGTCATTGTTGTATCATAAAAAAAGAAAAAGTTCCAAAAAATGACATTATTGAAACCTCTCATCTCACCAAATTTGATAATAGACTTCTTATTTCTCCAAAATTAAGAGAAAGTAGTTAATATAGTTAAAATAATAAATTTTACACATCTTTTTCGAATATACATTTATTTTAAAAGAGAAAAAATATAAAATAAGTTATAGTTGTTAGTATTTTTAAGACCCAATATGTGAAGAAGAAAACTCATTTTCTATTATTGGAAAAGCTCAATTTTCCAGATATGCATTAAATAAATATAAATAAGTAAGTCAATAAAAATTGTAGATATCAATAATAGGAAGTGTATTATATTTTGTGAAGAAAAAAAGTGTGTTATTAATATTAATTTGGAAAAAAGTGTGTTATTAATATCAATTCGAAGCCTAAGGAGTACTAGTAATATGGTTACACATTTCTTTACAGAACAAAGAGAAAGAGGGAGTGATATTCAATATTTTTGTGAAATCTCAATCGTGTTATATAGAGACGCTCAATGATTTGACCAAATCAGCCAAATGGCCGGTTCGAACCGGCGATCAACGATTTGGTTAATCGTTGACCACGGATTGAACCGAAACCGGAACCGGAATCGCCAATAAGGCGGTTCGGTTCCGGTTTTAGCATTTCTCAAATAGTGACTTGGCGGTTCAAACCTCCGGTTTGTTTATTTATCCGTTTATTTATTTTTTTACATTTATAAAATATTCATTTTCTAGGTCATTTTTTAACACCAAACTCATTCGATATTTTGAATTGGTGATCAATAAGAAAAATATTTTATCTTATAAGTAATAGCCACACGATCGCGATGGAGATATTAGCCGTTCTTACAATTCGATAAAATTTTGATAATTTATATCTTTGACCCTCTCTAAGGTAAGTAATACGAAAAATTATGTGTATTTTGATTTTAAGGTGGGGAGTTACAATTTAATATATAACTTATTTCAATTGTTTAAACTAACAATTTCAAATTTTAAAATTGAATACTTGAAAATTAATTTTTTTGAATTTATTAAAAGTATTATTTCTATTTTCTCACTTAAATTCAAAATTTCAAATATATAATATAAATTATTTATTTTAACTTCAAATATTTTAAATGATTCAATTTATTTTTAATTAATTCAAAGTGTTAGTTCTATTTCTCACTTAACCTCATCACACACACACACACACACACACACACACACACACACATATAATATATATATATATATATATATATAATAGAAAAATATAAAAATTTAACTTCAAAATATTAAATATTCAAATTAAAGTTTCTTATTTCAACTTCTAATAGTTTAAATAGTTCAAGTTCAATGTCTTTTTAATTTTTTTGAATTAATTCAAAGTGTTATTAATATTTTCTCACTTAACCTCACGTATTTTTTAATAAAATTAAAAATAAAACATAGGGAAAAAAAACTAAATATATGAATTTTAAAAGTTACAAAATTCAAAAAAAGATTCCAAAAAAAAAAAAAAAACTCAAACTGGATCAAACCGGCCAAAGGAATCGTGAACCGGCGGTTCCAACCGTTTGGGTATGTCTAGTGTTATACCTACTCTCTAAACTTTTTTTTTTTTACATCTTTTTATTATTACAATAAAACAAAGTAAAATTTTATTTCAACTTTTTTTATCCCATATCTGCAATTGTTCAAGACTTTCTTTTCACAAATTTCATCTCCCAAAAATAAAATGTGTAACATGCAATTGTGTCAAAAAAGTAAAAGAAAATTCAAAGAATTGCCCTCACAAACTATCTTATTTGGGCTTTTCTAACTGTAGACACCTGTTGTACCTGACTATTTGTAGTCACACCTCCAATGGATGCCACGTGTCATATATTATTATATTCTTATTAATTAAAATATTTATATTAATTTGTGATTGTCTAGAATGCCCTTTTGTATGTTTATTTTATTATAGAAAATAAATAAATATTTTTAACTTATTGTAAAACACTTCAAAAATTTACTATTCACAAAATACCCACAAAAGCAAAAATTTATTTTCAAAAAAACCCCTAACTAATATAAAACCCCAAATCATAAAATCTAATAAATTATTAAATCCAAAATCATAAAGCATAACTAAACATAAAATTCAATTAAACTAATACCTAATTAATCCTAAAATATGAAATCATAATTACGCCTAAGCTGTAAAATACTTAAAATCCTAAAATTGTCAAGAACCCTAATCCCCCGTTAGAAAATCTCAAATCCCATTCATTCTTAAAACCCTAAGTCATTCAACCAATTTACCCAGTTCATCCGTAATTCAGTTCATCCGTGAAACCCATTCGCAATTTCAGAACGAATTTACGGAGCACCATATATTCGTTCAAGTCCCTGCTCGACGTCGGCAATCACTATCGGCAATTTAAAATATTTTGGAAAAACACAATAATATAATGATGATTTCTGCGTTCTAGGGTTCATATCCAAAAGAATCAGAAAAGTTGTCAAGATGGTTCCATGGACAAGATATCCCAATTGCCACAGCCCATATTGCACCACATACTCTCTTTCCTCTCACAAATAGCCGCCGACCGAACTTGCCTACTATCTAAATCATGGCGTCACCTCGGCCCCATGTTAGAGGAGTTTTCGTGGTGTTGAAATAAATCAACGGGTCCATGACTTGGTATTATCGGAATTCGATTCGATTGAAGGTTTCAATGTGTTTCAAGCTTGAAAAATAAAAGGAAAAGGAAAATAAAGCAATTAAAATAGCTAAACTACACTAGGAATTGAAAGTGCAAATTGGTAGGATGTCTCGTCGGATGCCTTAACATGAAAATGCAAGCAATTAATGAAAACAAGTAAAAACAAGCATTGTTTCACCAAGTAAAAGCATGCAAGCACAAGGTACAACTATGCATAAAATCCTAAATAAAGCAAATTAACAAAAATTGAAAGCATGGATGTAAAGAGAAAGGAAAGTTGACAAGAAAGTTCAAAACTTTAAGAAAAATAACAAGAAACAAAGCCTAGATCTAGGATTGAAGTATGAAACAAAGCATAAAAATAAAAATCAAAATAAAGCATAGGAAAAACTCAAAATCATGATGATCAAGGACCCGATCTATAGCCTAGGTGTGTCACTCAACTAGATTCTATAGTCAATTCACAAGATCAAGCAAAAAACCAAAGAGCTAAGGCAAAAGGCATAAATTGAAGAACATGCATGAAATTGAAGAAGAAAGCATAAAATAGAAGAAAGCTTACTAGAATTAAGGAGAGAAATAAGCTTGAATTAAATTGCATTAAAGTAAAAATCCAAAGGAGTATTTGGATTCATCTTGAGCTTACAAATCCAAGGCAAAGCTTCCAAATTAAACTAAGAACAAGAGAGAGAAAATTATCCCAAACCCAAGTTTGGGTTGGGAGGAGGTGTTTTTACAAAAATGAGAGTTGTAGTCTATTTATACTAATTTAATTGGGTTTAAATGGGCTAAATTAGCCAAAAAGGCTTGAAATTCCCGGGTTGGACCAAGTTTGGCCCGGAGGCACCTTCCTAGACCCTTGGCTAGCTTTTTGGCACATTTTGGCTTGATATGGCTCGAGATGGCTCGACCATGGCCGAGCCTGGGCGCACGTGGGCGCTGGTCGGCAGGCCTGAGGGGGCGCTTGTGGGCGAGTGCTGGCGATGCTTGGCGAGGGCTGGCGACGCTTGGCGAGGGCTGGCGAGAGGTTGCGCGAGCGTGCCTGGGCGCTGCCGGCAGCTTGCTGCAGGCGTCGTCAGGCGTGCGGGCGGGACTCGGCAGCGCTCGGCAGCTGCTGGGCAACTGCGCGCAGGCGCGACTTGGCTCGGGCCAACTCGCGCCAAGGTGCGCTTGGCGAGTCCTGGCTTGTCCTGGCTCGCCTTGACAATCATTCCAGAATGTTTTGGCGTTTTGGAGCTAGTTTTTTGCTTGAGTTGGCACGTCCTGACTCGTCTTGGCTTGTATTTTGGCCCTCACTTTCTCCACCTTTATAATTAGGGATTTTAAACATAAAAACCCAAGAATTATGCCAAACATCAAGGTAATTGAACCAAGTAACCCATTAAAAATATAAAATTAGCAAGAAATAATAAAATCAATAAGATTAGAAAAACAACTTAAAAAACCTAAATAACCAACATAAAAACTGTTAAAACCACAATAAAAACCTAATTAAAAATACGAGAAAAACACAACAATTACATGGAAAACACCCCACTCTCCCCAAGATCGAGTTTCATCAAATCTCCTTCCCAGGAAATAGAGAGAAATTCTTGTCCGTCCTCGACAACACTTTACAGAGGTACGTTGATCAAAAGCTTCCAATTCAAGAATTTGTTTTGTGGATGTGATGCGATGATCCTGATTCAATTTTGTTTCTTGAAAAATGGGTCCCAACAGTCATTAAATTTGGGTGTAAAGACTTTCAATCTTTACGCTTTCAATTTTGCCCTTTCTTCGGTTGTCTTTGAAGCTGAGTTCCTGAAAGAATTATATTTAGAAGGATGCAAGTTGAACCAGATTAATGTTATAATGTCAAAGCGTCTTCAAAAGCTTTTCCTTACGAGGGTATACATCGAGGTAGAGACTTTGGAGAAGATAATGTCAAGCTGCCCTTTGATTGATTACCTTGTCCTGCGTTCATGTTTGGGGTTGACAACTATTAGAGTGAACAAGGCTCGTAATCTCAAAAACTTTACTTGTTTTGTTAATAATGGAAATGCGTATGGTAGTTGTAGCATGGAAATCGACGATGTCCCAACCCTCGAAACCATCTGCCTCGAAAACTGTCTGAATTGGTGTCTCGATAATATCTACTTCCCTCGTCTCAAGTCTTTATATCTAGGGCTTATGGTTCTGTCTAAAGAGTCGTTCGACAGCTTCTCGTCGAATTCCCCCTGTCTTGAAGAGCTGGAACTTGACTATTGCTCTGGCTTCCGAGAATTCAAGCTGTCGAGTCGTTCGCTAAAGCGCCTGATTATTAAAATGCGCAACAACTGTACTCCGATCATGGCTGCTATCGACGCGCCAAACATACACTATTTCGAGTTCTCAAGCAATTATCTGCCGTCAATCTCTTTTGCGACAGCTTCGAGTGGTGTGTGGAGGTCATGTATATACGCGTTCTGTTCTGGGGATTCGAATTATGATGATCCGTCGAAATGGTTCCTTAAGCTAAATGAATTGCTCAAGGCATTAAGTCGATCTCAAATCGCTCTGCACGTTTATTATCATCCTTGGACGAAACAAGACACTTATGATGGTGGTGGTAGCGATGAGCTTGTATTGGTTGAGCACTTGTGTTTAAGGAGAGATTATTCGGCTTCTTCGCTTCCAGTTTTACTAAGGTGTTTGTTTCGTACTTGCCGTCCAAGGTACTTAGGGGTGTCCTTGCGCATCTTTACATAGGCTCTACAGAGAAGTGATGAGAACCAACTTGTGGAGCTTATATGGAATACCTTCATAGAGGAGGAGAAATGGGGCGGGGCGACTTTTGGAAACGGGGTTTGGAGGAATCGAGCATCGAAGTTTCTGATGAGAATGTGAATGAATGGCGTCCTGTTCAAGTATGTGCATTGTCAGGACATGAGAAAATTTGGTTTCGGTTGAAATGGAGAGATTTAATCTAGCTTGCTTGCTTAGTTGATGGAGTCTCAGTACTTGCTAGCTAATATTTAAGCAACTTCATGTTTCATAATTATGTTATTTTCAGTTATGAGTGGCCAAATCAGATTTGTTTTTCGATTTGCTATATTATAACGATGAGAAGGCGATTTTTGTTTCGTTTTACATAGTTTTTTTGGTTGACATAAACGACCACATACTATTACAATATTATCGCACGCCCAAACTAATTTAAGTATCGAAGGATTTTAGGATCTTAGTTTGGACATTCCGACTAGCTAATGTGCTGTTTGCATTTCAAATCATTCCACTTATAATATTTGAAGCGACCGTGGACCCAAGACAGTGACACAAGTATGTGAACCAATTTATTATTAACATGAAGTTGTCTCNGTGCTTGATATTCGTAGTAATAGTTCAATTCATGCTAGTTGGTCAATTAGTTTAGTTTAATTAATTTAGATAATTAGTTAAAGTTAATTAGTATTACTTTTCGATTCATAGTTAATAATTTCAAAAACCACTTTATGCAAGTTCTCGTGTTTAAACATTGTGATTAAACAAACATTAAAAATTCCGAACATCAGTCCTTGAGAGACGACTCGAGTTAAGCTTGCCAACCTACACGCGATCCCGTTCTCTTGCGGGCGAGCTATTAAATTTCTGATAATTATTGATAAAGTAGGCACACACAAAAGCTCGAATCAAAAATTGGCACCGTTGCCGGGGACTGAAATAGGTTTTGATAATGTTTGTTCGTGTTTTTTATGCTTTTCCGTTTATTTGTATAAAGGTTCTTTGTTTGCCACACGATGCGTTGATGTTGTTTGTTGTTGATGCTAGGACGTCGAAGTCTTAAAAACAAACTTGCTATATATATAGACAACATCGAACGAGTTGGGAGACCGAGAAGACTCTTTCATTCCCCCGACGCAATTAATCATAAAACAAATTCGGCCAACATGTCAAACACTACCCCTATTGGAGGCCGAGGACTAGGAGGAAGAGGATGAGGATGAACGAATGGTGGCCGAGGGCAAGTAAATGACAATACTACCCCTCTACGATACCAACCATATGGAATGCCACCTACCGATGATCTAAACTTTGGAGACCCACAAGACGATAATCGTCAAGAAGATCCACCGCTTCTTGATCCTAATCACACGCATAACGACGGAAACAACCAAAGGATCAATAACGAAGAGAATCAAGAAAGAAACCAGTTCCTCAACGATCCAAATAACGGGGAGCCCCAAGGCCAAGATAATCGACAAGCAGTGATTCCAGAAAATCAAATCAACCGTCCACAGCACTTTAGGAATCGAGCGGAAGCTCAAGCATACAACGCTCGTGCAAATGAGGAGTTCTTACGCAACCAAGTTGGTAATGGCGGGCCCCAGCCCCAAAACAACCAACAACATAATGAGAATTTAAATCGGGAGCGAGCACCGAACCATTTCCATGATAGACGAGGAAGACGACAATACTATGATGGTGAAGACGACGATGCGCTGTACAATGAATATGAGGATGAGAGCAAGTTTAATGAAGATAATTATTATGAGGATAGGGACGATTTTGGAGGAAGACGTGCGAATTATGGAGGAATACGTGCTCCTCGATATCAAAACGTACGAAAGCAAGGTGACCTCGCATGTCCAACCATTGGACCATATAGCTCAGCGATAGTTTTAGGCCAAGCGGCTAGGAACTACAAATTGAGGACCGACGATTTGAATAGACTACCTTCCTTTTATGGTTTGCCGAATGAAGACCCACTCGAGTTCGTTCGAGAATTTTACATAGCATTATCTGGGATTCAAGATCGAGGACTCAGTGAAGGACAGCTTAGAATGAGATACTTCCCTAGTACCCTGAAAGATAAAGTGAAACGATGGTTTAATCAATTGAAACCTAATTCCCTAACAAATTGGGGGATGGTTTACAAGAAATTTGTGGGAAGATTTTACTCAGCCCAAACGACGACAAAGTTGAGGAGGGAAATTCCCAACTTCGAGCAATTGGATGGAGAACTGTTTTACGAGGCATGGGATCGTTTTAAGGAGCTCCTAAATGCATGTCCACACCATGGTAACAATGACGAAATGGTCAACAATTACTTTTATGAAGGATTATTGCCGAATTTCAAGCAGCAGGTGGAAACACGAGCAGGAGATTTCGGGGGCTTAACCGCGGAGGAAGCACGAGATCTTTTTGAATTAATAAGTGACAAGTCGAGGCAAACAAGTTCAAGGCCTCGAAAACTTAGAGTGAATGAGGTTTCAGTTGTGCGAGGGGAGGAAGACAAGATCGATAAACTTACAAAGCAAGTGGAGTTGTTGACGAGCATGATGATGAAGCAACAATCGCAATAATCGCAACCTTCCCATGAAACATGTGGAATACGTGGAGCATTTGGACATGGGGCAAATGCATGTCAAGTAATTATCGAGGATGAAGGGGACGTCGAGGTAAACGCCATCGAAAACTTGCAATCCAATAATCCGAGACAAAAGTTTACCTATACTAATGGCATTCGCGATCAGCCAAATTTGAAGTATGGTCCTGGGAGTCCAAACTATGTTCCAATGCCCAAACAAACTGACCCTAAATATTTAGCACCACCACCAACAACCAAGGCGCAAACGACAAGTTCGGCCCAAGTGAACAATCAACTGTTGGTTTGGCAACAAAATCAAGTGGCCGAGACGCTCAAAAATCGAGATAGACTTGAGAAGGTGAACATACGACTAGACGATCTTTCTAGCAAGATGAAGAATATGGAAAGTTTACCCAAGCAGGTGAATGACCTCATGAATGCGGTACGAGAAACCTCTATAAGCATGAAGTTAATGGAGAAGACGATGGGACAATTTGCGGTTTCCATTGCAAAATCGGAAAAGGCAAAGGACAAATTTCTGAGTCAAATGGAGCAAGCCTCCGCCATCAAGGTCTTACGAAGTGGAAAAGTGGTTGATAATGGAGTAGAGATAGAAGACGAAGGTGAAAAGGAGATGATAAAAGAAGGTCAATCTAAGACGATGGACAAGCTACATAAGACTGCAAATCCTTACGTACCAGAAGCGTTGAAGGGGAAGCTTACGAGCAAAAACAATGATGAAGAGCTTAAGAAGAAGTATGAAAGAGTTCTGTTTCCAAGTCGCCTACAACCGGCAAAGGAGAATAAGAAGTTCATGGATTTTATAACTTGCTGAAGAACGTCAACATCAACCTTCCTCTTTTGGATATGATCAAAACGATGCCGGCATATGTGAAGTTCTTCAAGGAGCTTGCTACAAGACATAGGCATTCGGAGACAAATCAGTATGTTTTTCTAATGAAGGAGGTGAGTGCGCTATGCAAGCAACCACTGCCTACGAAGGAGAAGGATCCTGGAAGCTTTTGTGTCAATATTACATTGGAGAATGGGCAACAAGCGCGCGGAATGCTTGATCTTGGCGCGGGAATTAACTTGATGCCGCATTCCCTTTATAAGAAATTTGATTTAGGACCATTGAAGCCGACAAGGATGCGTCTCCAATTAGCGGATCGTTCAACTCATCAACCATTGGGAATTGTTGAAGACGTTTTGGTGAAAGTAGGAGAGTTAATAATTCTGGTAGACTTCGTAGTGCTGGATGTTGGAGAGATGTCGAGTGAGGACAAGGGGCATACTATTCTTTTAGGCCGTCCATTTTTGTCTACCTCCCATGCGGTGATTGATGTGAACAAAGGGAGGATGAGCATGTCTGTTTTGGGAGAGACGGTTACTTTTTCTTTGCGAGATGTGAATAATTGCCCTGCGCCATTGATGGAAGAAGAAGAATGTTCGTTCGTTGAACCAGTAGATGCATGCGTCCGAGAGCTTAAGAGCATAACGGTTTTGAACGAGGTGAACGTCGAGGACGACAATGATTTTCTTAGCAGGGAGGAGGTAGCCGAGCTATTTGGTATTGATTTTCGTGACATTGGTGCGGGCCTTGCGATTATGGACCCCAACGAAACATTTGAGAAGGAGTTTCAAGCGAGTGGCATGGTGGAGTTAGGTGATCCACCTCAAGTCGAGTATTGATCGTTGAAACACGTCGAGCTAGCGACGTAAAATGTTGCGCTTCTTGGGAGGCAACCCAAACGTTAGTTTTTCTTTAATTTTTATTTCGATTTTTTTTGTGTCAATTGTCGTGGTGCATTTATGTGTGTGTTAATGTGCAGAAAATCCAATTTTACGATTTCATCGCCGCCGATCGAGGTCGCAATCCGACCCAATTTAGCCGCAGTCCGGCAACCTTTTGATGAGCCGCAATCCG
>BMAC01000165.1:657330-696904 GCA_014905375.1 Phtheirospermum japonicum
TAAAAACGCAAGCAAACTGATAAATCACACAAGGCTACTCACTAGTTTGCACCGAATTTGGGAGCAAAATCAAAAGAGATTTTAGAGCTTTGCAATCTTTTTACGAGAAAATGTTGATTATATATATATAGGCGGGTTTGGACGAAGCACAAAAATTCAACCCTTCACACAAGAGGCCATAAACATGCAAAAACCCGACAAGTAAACTATTCAAACATTCAAGCATGTGGAGTTGTTCTACAATGTAATTACGACTCAAGACACAAAAATCGACTTAACCATATAAAAGCGCAAATAGTAAGCGTCACTTCGCCAAGGCTCGAGTTAAGAACAACAAAACATGCTTTTCGACACCCGGACCCTAACCACCTACCCACCCCACACTTAAACCATGCATTACCCGCATTTTAATGAGAACCAAGTAAAAGGAGGGTGAATAGAAAATTCCTTAACCGAGCGAGTTTGAGTCGAGCTCGGTAGGGTCCACCTAAGCATCTAAGCAATCCAAGCGAAAATCGAGCATGGCTAGTAACTCCCAGCTTCATAAACGCTACTAACTTATCAAATCGCTCAATGGTTGAAGTCGAAAAATAAAACCTAGAAAAGAAAATCACACAAAATAAAAACACAAGGAAATATGTACATGAACTCAACTAAATATTTTCTTTTTTTTTAATTTTTCAAATGTTTTTGGATTTTTCAATAAAAGAAAGAAAGAAAGAAATGGAAAGAACTTGGGTTGCCTCCCAAGAAGCGCTTGTTTTACGTCACTAGCTTGACGTACTCCGTTTTGGTCAAGGCAGGAAGATCACGGGAGGGTCCATCAACAGAATCTCCTCCTTGTCGGGAGGATCTACTCTTTGGAACGTCCTTGGCGCATTGAATAGCTCGTACAAGATCCGCCAAAAAGTGAACGTTCCAAGCGGGCACTTGAAGCTCGTCTCGGCTAGGTCCTCAGGTGGAATGGTGATTTTGAAGTGACCCGAGGACTCATCAAAGAAACGATAGGAGTAATGGGCGGCTATCTTCTTCAACCTTTGATCGACAAATGAGTAAGGGGAATGATCTCTCTTTGTAGCCGCACTAAGATTCTTAGAACCGATCAACATCCTCCATCTCGTCGTAGCTCTCATGGACAACAATTCACCTTCTTCATCCTCAAGAACTAACGATTCGCTCGTCTTGGGCACCATGTGAATGGGATTCACCCACTCACTCCCGACTAGTACGAACATCAAGCCCTCCAACAACAACCTCCACATCGCGGCTCTCATCATATCATCAAGAATTAAATTCGAAGGGCTAACTCTCTCGACCACTCCGGGTCTCCACTCAATGGCATCTTTAAGAATTTTAAACCCTTCAACCATCCTCTCCTCTTCTTCTTCTCGGTGCGATTTTGAAAGGATAATAATCGACTTGCTCTCTTCATCCTTCTTAAGATAATCGTCAATTTTTTCAAGTTCATCGTCAATAACCTCCACCCCAAGCGAATCTTCGAGCTTCTTAACAATCTCCACTCCAAGCGAATCTTCAAATTCTCCAATCATATCACCAATAACCCCCACCTCCCCCTCTAAAGAGTCGTCGTTGCCCTCAACGACACATCGAGAATCATCTCCACACAAAACGGGGTCAAATAGAGGCACAACGGGCTCATCAAGAAGAGCAAGGGGCTTATCCTCACAATATCCCTCTATATCGACAATCGGGCCAACCTCCTTCGGTGAGACAACCAAATCAACTACCCCACACTTGTCGAGGAAAGTGACCGGAAGAGTAGCCGAAGGAAGTTGATCTACGTGATAAGTAACAAGAGGATCGTGAGGCGGCGGGGGAGTAGGACAATCGGGTCCCGCACAAGGAGGAGTCGGTTCTAGGCTAGACATTTGAGCAATTTGAGTCTGCAAAGTCGCTATATTCGTAACTAACTCAAACAACTTCGAGGATAAATCCATATTCACGTCATTAGCACAAGAGTACATTGCTTGATAAGTCTTTGGCTCGAGAGATAGGGTAGGAGCAATCACCGGGATATCATGAAGATGCGGGATCTCGTGAGGAGTAACAAGAGGAGTAGAAGTCGGAGGCGGAGCAAACAATGGTGGAGCACAATCGGGTTCCACATGAAGTCCATGATCCCCATACACGTTCTCCGAGGGAGGCATTGGCGAGGAGAGTTCCGGGCAATCGGTAACATGACCACGCGATCCACACCATCCACATCCCAAAAAAGGTCTACTAACATCTCTCATAGTGCGGATGGGAGAGCCACATGTTATATTGGAGCCCGGACCACCAAACAACTCATACTCTTCGAGGTCTTGAGGGGATATGGGTATGTTCGTCCCAAAATAGCAATCCGGAGTAGAAGAACCTCGACATGGGTCGGGATTCCCAAAGCGACCATTATGCATAGTCAGACCATGAACGGGAATGCCATTACCACCATACGGGGTGGAACTCGAATAACCACCCCCCATATTTCCACTTGGAGTCATAGTCGGCATAGGATTGGGATGAAAACGGGAGGGGCTCCATATGGTCCGGAAGTCGGGCTATGCGTATTCGGAGAATATTGAGGAGCATCATAGCCATACGGGCGGGAAGTTGGGGCTTGCACGTTTGGATAGGAACTTTGAGCACCATAACCCCCAAAGGAACCATTTATGCCCGAAAAAACATCAAACCCGACATGGTTTGCACCATGCCCTCCCATGCCGGGTCTCCCATAACCGTAGCCACCGTTGGCAACGTGGTTTGCACCATGCCCTCCCACGTTTCCATACCCATTATACAATATTTCATTACCGGCATGGTTTGCACCATGCCCTCCCATGCCGGGAATGCACCAACCATAGCCATAAGAACCTTGCATACTAAACAAAATGTCAAATAACAAAGCAAGCTAAAAAACACAATGAAACTACAACCAAATCGAAAGCGCTTAACCAAGCTGAGTCGCAACGGTGCCATTTTGTTTGTATTTTCCCCGGCAACGGCGCCATTTTGTTTGTAGAGTTTTTGTGGTGTTGAAATAAATCAACGGGTTCATAGCTTGGTATTATCGGAATTCGATTCGATTGAAGGTTTCAATGAGTTTCAAGCTTGAAAAATAAAAGGAAAAGGAAAATAAAGCAATTAAAATAGCTAAACTACACTAGGAATTGAAAGTGCAAACTGGTAGGATGCCTCGTCGGATGCCTTAACATAAAAATGCAAGCAATTAATGAAAACAAGTAAAAACAAGCATTGTTTCACCAAGTAAAAAGCATGCAAGCACAAGGTACAACTATGCATAAAATCCTAAATAAAGAAAATTAACAAAAATTGAAAGCATGGATGTAAAGAGAAAGGAAAGTTGACAAGAAAGTTCAAAACTTTAAGAAAAATAACAAGAAACAAAGCCTAGATCTAGGATTGAAGTATGAAACAAAGCATAAAAATAAAAATCAAAATAAAGCATAGGAAAAACTCAAAATCATGATGATCAAGGACCCGATCTATAGCCTAGGTGTGTCACTCAACTAGATTCTATAGTCAATTCACAAGATCAAGCAAAAAACCAAAGAGCTAAGGCAAAAGGCATAAATTGAAGAACATGCATGAAATTGAAGAAGAAAGCATAAAATAGAAGAAAGCTTACTAGAATTAAGGAGAGAAATAAGCTTGAATTAAATTGCATTAAAGTAAAAATCCAAAGGAGTATTTGGATTCATCTTGAGCTTACAAATCCAAGGCAAAGCTTCCAAATTAAACTAAGAACAAGAGAGAGAAAATTATCCCAAACCCAAGTTTGGGTTGGGAGGAGGTGTTTTTACAAAAATGAGAGGTTGTAGTCTATTTATACTAATTTAATTGGGTTTAAATGGGCTAAATTAGCCAAAAAGGCTTGAAATTCCCGGGTTGGACCAAGTTTGCCCGGAGGCACCTTCCTAGACCCCTTGGCTAGCTTTTTGGCACATTTTGGCTTGATATGGCTCGAGATGGCTCGACCATGGCCGAGCCTGGGCGCACGTGGGCGGCTGGTCGGCAGGCCTGAGGGGGCGCTTGTGGGCGAGTGCTGGCGATGCTTGGCGAGGGCTGGCGACGCTTGGCGAGGGCTGGCGAGAGGTTGCGCGAGCGTGCCTGGGCGCTGCCGGCAGCTTGCTGCAGGCGTCGTCAGGCGTGCGGGCGGGACTCGGCAGCGCTCGGCAGCTGCTGGGCAACTGCGCGCAGGCGCGACTTGGCTCGGGCCAAACTCGCGCCAAGGTGCGCTTGGCGAGTCCTGGCTTGTCCTGGCTCGCCTTGACAATCATTCCAGAATGTTTTGGCGTTTTGGAGCTAGTTTTTTGCTTGAGTTGGCACGTCCTGACTCGTCTTGGCTTGTATTTTGGCCCTCACTTTCTCCACCTTTATAATTAGGGATTTTAAACATAAAAACCCAAGAATTATGCCAAACATCAAGGTAATTGAACCAAGTAACCCATTAAAAATATAAAATTAGCAAGAAATAATAAAATCAATAAGATTAGAAAAACAACTTAAAAACCTAAATAACCACATAAAAACTGTTAAAACCACAATAAAAACCTAATTAAAAATACGAGAAAAACACAACAATTACATGGAAAACACCCCACTCTCCCCAAGATCGAGTTTCATCAAATCTCCTTCCAGGAAATAGAGAGAAATTCTTGTCCGTCCTCGACAACACTTTACAGAGGTACGTTGATCAAAAGCTTCCAATTCAAGAATTTGTTTTGTGGATGTGATGCGATGATCCTGATTCAATTTTGTTTCTTGAAAAATGGGTCCCAACAGTCATTAAATTTGGGTGTAAAGACTTTCAATCTTTACGCTTTCAATTTTGCCCTTTCTTCGGTTGTCTTTGAAGCTGAGTTCCTGAAAGAATTATATTTAGAAGGATGCAAGTTGAACCAGATTAATGTTATAATGTCAAAGCGTCTTCAAAAGCTTTTCCTTACGAGGGTATACATCGAGGTAGAGACTTTGGAGAAGATAATGTCAAGCTGCCCTTTGATTGATTACCTTGTCCTGCGTTCATGTTTGGGGTTGACAACTATTAGAGTGAACAAGGCTCGTAATCTCAAAAACTTTACTTGTTTTGTTAATAATGGAAATGCGTATGGTAGTTGTAGCATGGAAATCGACGATGTCCCAACCCTCGAAACCATCTGCCTCGAAAACTGTCTGAATTGGTGTCTCGATAATATCTACTTCCCTCGTCTCAAGTCTTTATATCTATGGCTTGTGGTTCTGTCTAAAGAGTCGTTCGACAGCTTCTCGTCGAATTTCCCCTGTCTTGAAGAGCTGGAACTTGACTATTGCTCTGGCTTCCGAGAATTCAAGCTGTCGAGTCGTTCGCTAAAGCGCCTGATTATTAAAATGCGCAACGACAGTACTCCGATCATGGCTGCTGTCGACGCGCCAAACATACTCTATTTCGAGTTCTCAAGCAATTATCTGCCGTCAATCTCTTTTGCGACAGCTTCGAGTGGTGTGTGGAGGTCATGTATATACGCGTTCTGTTCTGGGGATTCGAATTATGATGATCCGTCGAAATGGTTCCTTAAGCTAAATGAATTGCTCAAGGCATTAAGTCGATCTCAAATCGCTCTGCACGTTTATTATCATCCTTGGACGAAACAAGACACTTATGATGGTGGTGGTAGCGATGAGCTTGTATTGGTTGAGCACTTGTGTTTAAGGAGAGATTATTCGGCTTCTTCGCTTCCAGTTTTACTAAGGTGTTTTGTTTCGTACTTGCCGTCCAAGGTACTTAGGGGTGTCCTTGCGCATCTTTACATAGGCTCTACAGAGAAGCGATGAGAACCAACTTGTGGAGCTTATATGGAATACCCTCATAGAGGAGGAGAAATGGGGCGGGGCGACTTTTGGAAACGGGGTTTGGAGGAATCGAGCATCGAAGTTTCTGACGAGAATGTGAATGAATGGCGTCCTGTTCAAGTATGTGCATTGTCAGGAAATGAGAAAATTTGGTTTCGGTTGAAATGGAGAGATTTAATCTAGCTTGCTTGCTTAGTTGATTGAGTCTCAGTACTTGCTAGCTAATATTTAAGCAGCTTCATGTTTCATAATTATGTTATTTTCATTATGAGTGGCCAAATCAGATTTGTTTTTCGATTTGCTATATTATAACGATGAGAAGGCGATTTTTGTTTCGTTTTACATAGTTTTTTTGGTTGACATAAACGACCACATACTATTACAATATTATCGCACGCCCAAACTAATTTAAGTATCGAAGGATTTTAGGATCTTAGTTTGGACATTCCGACTAGCTAATGTGCTGTTTGCATTTCAAATCATTCCACTTATAATATTTGAAGCGACCGTGGACCCAAGACAGTGACACAAGTATGTGAACCAATTTATTATTAACATGAAGTTGTCTCAAATTATTTGGTTAAATCAATGTTTTTTTTCCTAGTTAATAAAGAGTTTGAAATCAAAGCTTGAGGCATTGGCGTTTAAAATAAATAAGGGAATATATCTCGAATTCGAGTCCCATTTGGAATTGAATTTCCCTTTTTTTTAATATTACTTTTTGGTGAATAAACAAAGTTACGACCGTAAAAACGCAAGTGCAAATGGCTATTTCTAGTCAATTTGGATAGAGATGACAACTTGAGTACAATTGAATAATCTAATTTTACTTTAGTCATACTTTGTTGTACGTTTTATTTTAGATATAATTTATATCAACTTAATTATACAATTATCAAATAAACCTTTAACCAATAAAAATATAATACTTGTAACATAAATTTGAAAAAAAAAAGTCAACTAAATAAATATAAATTAAAATTTAAAAAGTAACAAAAACCATATATATTATAAATAATATAAAATAAATACTAAAATATTTTAAAATTAGATTAAAATATAATGAATTCTAAATAATTATTTAATAATAAGAAAAATAAAGAAATATTATAAAATAAATCATAAAAGAATATGAAATATGTTAAATATATATAAGAAATGATTTTATATACAAATATCTATCAAATAATTTTAAAAAATTATGAAATAGTAATATTTTAAATAATATAAAATAAATAATTTAAATATTCTATATATGTAAATTATGATATATTTGCAATAATTGGAGTATGTAACTAAATATTAGTAATTAATTCAATCTAAATATAAAAAAACATGATAATATAATAATAATAATTAATTAATATTATTAAATGATGGCACAATGCGAGAAGGCTTGGTGTGACACCTTTTGAATTTTTGAATTATGTAACTATAATTATTAACAAAATTAATCTAATCATAAAAGTATAAAATGAGTTAATAAGGATTAATTAATAGATTCGAGACGGGTTAAATGTGATATCTTTTGAGTTTTTATTAGTATGTAAATATAATTATAATAAATTTAATCAAAATATTAAAATATAATATTAATTAATAAGTATAATAATTAGTGAATTTAACAGGGCACAGAAACACATTCTTTCAATTTTTTGTTTTAAATTTGAAACTTTGTAATTTTTACAAATATTTTTTATATTTTAATTTTTAATAAATCACGTGTAATACACAGTTGTTAAACTAGTTATATATATATTGTAAGTTTGAAGATTGAGAATATTAATTATAATTATTATATTTAATGTGGCTAAGCTAGATTAATGATCATTTTGTATATAATTAATATTGCACGAGTCTGTAATTGGCCGAATCTTGCGATGATGTTACAATTCAGCTAGCAACACGTGTGATGTGAATATAAAACCATTAAATCCAATAAAGAGTTCTTTTTCTGCATGAGTCTGTAATTGACCGAATTGTTGGTCGATTGAATTAAACATTTGAATTTATCAGTTGTAGTCACTATTAATTAAATATTTTTTTTAAAATATAATTATTTTAATACTTATTTTAAAATAATATATCAATTCATGTGAACGTGTGTGTGTAAAGAGAATTAATGATGTTTATATATAATTATAAAGTTTTATCTAATATCGAGTAGTTATTTAAATAAATATAACGAGCTTGGCTCGTTTAAACGAGTCGAGCCCGAGCTTGATTTTGCAACTAGCTAGCCGAAGTGAGCTTGAATTTTAGCTTGTTAATGTGAACGAGCGAGCTCAAGCTACATGCTCGAGCCGAGTTCGAACTTTGGGTGCTCGGGCTCGACTCGTATTTTGATGAATAATTGCACGACTCGTATTTTAAGTTTATATTTTTTATATTTATTTTTCTTTTGTAATAAATTTATATAACTTGTATTTTTACTAAATAAATATTTAAAGTTCTAATAAATTATTTCAAAATATTATAAATAAGAATTAACTCAACTTATATAGATTTCTCCTAATTAGATATAATTTAATATTAGCATAAAACTAAATTAGGTAACATGTAATAAAAGTAAAATATTGAATTAGGAAAAATATAATATTAGGAAGATATTATATTAAGTAAAATATAATAAAACAAAATTACTAAATTAGGTAAATATTAGGCTCGGATGACACCGAAACACCATAATTTTTTCCAAAGCTAACGAAGCGTGAGAAGCAGACACATAGGATATGAAGATTTTGCATTAATATATAGGAAATATATATACTAGTTTAACGCTCGCATACTATTCACAATTTGAAAAATAGTAACGTTCATTAAAAATATCAAAAGAATAATATTGAAAATGATACACACAAATTGTAATATTATTAGTTCTATTTATAGGAAGATTATTTTTCACAATAAATAATTTAACACACAAATTAGAAGATTGTTTATTCTAAACTGATTTTCACTATTAAGGATTTTAGTATTCTTATTTATAAAATAAAAAAAAAACTACCAAATAAAAAAGTACTATTAATATTAGGTGTCGGGACAAGAAATTAATCAAAAACCATTTCCAACAATATAACACCAAATAAATCTCAAAACTTGAAATTAGAAGAATTATATAATAAATTATTTTTATATTCATATAATTATTTATCAGTTTTAAGATTAACAAATATAATAAAATAATAATGTAAGTTTGTTAAAAATTATAAAGTAAGTTAAATAAATATAAAAAGTTCAGATAATTATTTTATAATATCATTATTTCATAAAAAATATAATAAAGTGTAATTAACATACAAATAATTATTTCATAAATCTAAAAAATAAAAAAATATATAAAATAATATAAATTAAGAAAAACTACCACAAAAAAGTGTATGGAAGCTCAGAAGGGTTGTGGTGAATAGAACACTATATTTTAGTTTGCTCTCTATAAAAATAATTAAATAATAATTCTTAAAAAATATATAATAAACTATGATTAACTTCTAAATTATAAAAGAAATTCAAAAAAGGTATTAAAATAATGAGGTGTATGGCATCGAAATTAGTTGAGGACGTTTGTAGACAAAATATAATGTGATTATATAATACTAAATAAATTTCAAAACTTAAATCTATAAAATTATATAATAAAATATTATATTTGTCTAATTATTAAGTGAACACACACTTTGTGTTTATTTGGGGCCATTTTTGCTGGAAATTCAACCTGCTCGTGAATTATGCTTTCATAAAACTTATTTATTCTTCTATTTCCTTTTCTTGAACTAATTTTATCAGTCTTGTTTTATTTCTTGCTGCAGTGGCTTGACCAATTCAAATTACACTGAGTAGACCCAATTATATGAGAAATACAAGGGTCAAGGTTTGATTTTTCGGGTTACATCCCTTTTATTTATTTATTGAATCTGATGCCTTTCTCATTCTGAGTGCCCGAATATATATAAGTTCCAGAGAGTGGTCTAAGCCTACAAAATAGTAACTGATAAGCTAAATTAATGGCAAAATATTATTAAGAGAATCTCCTTAACAAAATAGGAGATATGTACAAAATATATACAAATATAGAATACGTGAAACGTATATTCTAACAAAAACTCTGTTCTAAAAATCGCCTTAGGCGCTAGGCGCCACCAATCCGCCTACGATTTTCAAAAATCGGCCAAAGAAATCGTCGGGCGCCCCAAGCGCTACCTAGGCGCCCTCGACGCCCAAGTCGGCGCCTAGGCGCCAGGCCAGTTTTTTTTTTTAAATTTTTATGGCCTGAAACGACGTCGTTTTTGGGCCTATTTTTTGATTATTTTGATTTTGTAATATATGTTATGATATTTTTATTTGACTAATGAATTTATGGATCTATGTTGTTTTGAACTTTGAATCAAATAATAGTTTTAAATTTGTAAATTGTAACTTGTGATTATTACTTTTAGTTTTGAATTGTCATAAACTTTATTGTGTAGCAGGTAATATGTTGAATTATTAAATGGCTGGATGTAATGTTGTAAATCAGGGTATTTATTCTCAAATTTTTAGGTCCCACCTAGATCCCGCGTAGGCCCCGTCTAAGCGTCCTAAGCGCTAGGCGCTGGCATGACGCCTAGCGATTTTTAGAACAACGAACAAAAATGAAACTCGCTACACCACCACCAATTGTTACGGGACTGAATTCAAATATGTCCCATTAATTTCGCTATCCTAATTAAATCTATTGCTTACCCTCAATTTATCAGCTTTATAGTGCGCATTTATATTTCAACAAAACTCCCCATGCAATTCCTCTCCATTTAGTTAGGGTTGACTATATATCACTCCAATAGGCAATGTATATACTTTAAAGTATGTGGCTGAATTAATCACCACTATTATTTTTGAGAATTGGTACGTAGGCTACGACCCCTTTTAGTTCTATTGCTTATTCTCGTGTAATGCTTAATTTTAAGACGGCCCCTTTTAGTTCTATTGCTTATTATGTGTATTGCTTAGTTTTAAGACGACACGCTTATTTGCAATTATTTGATGTAGTTGTTCATGGCCTTTATTAGTCTAGACATTATTAACATCATAATATGCACTATATTACACACATTCATCATTCTTAGCAACCTTTTGATTTAATTGATAGTAGTAGCTTGGTACGAAAACTTGAATATACATCCAAGTGAAGGCTTAAGTGCATCTTTAGTAGTTTTGGTCCATATATTTTATTTTAAATTCAATAGGTTTAGTCCTATAAATCAAGAGAGTGGCATGTTTAATCCTTTAACTATCCTATTTATTAATTTTGCATGCTTCTTATGATTTGGTCCCATAAATTCTAATTTGTGCAATTTGATCTGAATATGCACTTCATCATTTCACTCATATGGGTGAGAATTTACACATAATTAAAACTAGCTAATAATGCCAAAATTGTCCAAAATTAAAATATGGAAGATATAAAAATAATATTATTTGCAAGACCAAATAATATACAAAATCATTTATTACGTTTGAGGAAATATATTCTATGAAGACACCCACATATAGAAAAGAGAGCAATTATACTTGTTTTTCGCGACATTTGTCTTGGGTAGTAGATGCGCACAAAATCAAAATTCATCAATGAAAGTCGCATAGAGGATTTGATTATCTTTTTTGGAAGTATATTGATTCTCACTGCTTGTATTTGTCTGTTGTTGACTATATAATTGGGACAAACCAATCGTACTACAATACAAACTATATCCCCGGCATTCAATTGTTGCGTCATTATTATTATTCATTTCTTATTTGATAATTCACCTTGAGCAATTACGCCATGATTTAAGGGATCGGCTGAAATTACCGTGGTAGTTTAATTACCATAAAACTAGTGTAATACCCGTGTTAACACACGCGAGTGTATATATATATAATATATATATATATTATATATATATATTATATATATATATATATATTACAATATTGAGTGTATTAAAAATACATAAGTTTTACGAATTAATAAATAATAGTAAATAAAATATATTATTTAATTTACCCATCGCATTTTTTTTATAAAATAACTTATTAATTCTATTTACATATCTATCATCTTTGTCATAATAAATTATTTTCAATCATTTTCTACTTTTACTCTTGACATTGAAGTATAAAGCTGACAATTTCTAAAAAATTGGTGATATAAACGAAATTGAGTATTTATCTATTGTATTTGTATAATGTTAATGTAATAAAATATAATTTTAATACTACACCAAATAATATTTCAAAAAGATAAATATTCTATTGTGAAAAATAAAAACAAATAGAGAAGTATGTTGACTTTTTTCTAAAACTATATGTGAAAGATATTAATAAAAAAAATAAGGATGAGGATATGTTAGATTTGATAAAAATATATATCAAATTTTACTCAAAATAAAATCATATTTCGCAAATAATAAAGAAAATTCGACATATTTGGAATAAGTTAAAAAAAAAAGTTGAAAACATAGAGCATCTCGTAATATCATATCATAATACAATTTGAGATCCATTGAAATAATCCCAAAAATCTCAAATATTATGCATTTTCATCTTATAAATAATATTAATAAATCAAATAATATATGCTCCGCCTTTCAAAATTATGTAGCTAATTTGTGAAATAAGAAATCGGTACGTGATAAGAATTTAAATAAGTACTATAATCTGGTAGAAAGTATAATGGGGACAAATGCAGGATGAAAAAATTTTAAAAATTGAATTACGTACCATTATGAATTCTAAACATAAAGATCAATTTTATTATAACAATTATTTAAGGTCTACGGAATAAACTATAAATTACACACAACAATCGTGCATTTTCAAAATTTTAGAAAATCTCGTCAAAACAAAAAACCACATTCAAAAAATAATTTATATAAAAAAGAATCGGAAGTTTATTTCATTTATAATTCATGACTAC
This sequence comes from Phtheirospermum japonicum, assembly GCA_014905375.1. NCBI lineage: Eukaryota > Viridiplantae > Streptophyta > Magnoliopsida > Lamiales > Orobanchaceae > Phtheirospermum > Phtheirospermum japonicum. Next base: position 670,118 of record BMAC01000165.1, read on the forward strand.
AAACTAAAATACAAATAATGAGGAAGAGTACCATTTGCCTCTGCGAATGGTTGAACAATCATTACAACACGTTTTCGATAGCTTATAAAACTCCACTTGACATCCCAGTTCAATCATACACAGAAATCGATCATGAATTAAGAATTATAATTAGAAATCAAAACCAAATCTAATATGTCAAATTTGGGGACATTTAAGAATGAAGAGAAGAATGATAAGGAAAAACTTTTACGAAGATAAATAAGATAGATATTACTATAGGTAAAAACCAATGTTTTAAAACGCACAAAGCACATTGCTATTTGATCCCAACATCGCTTAGTATAAATAGCATTTTGTATTGCGTGAGAATCAAAGAATTAGTTAATAGATTGATGGTTTATATTTATATAGAAAACAAAATTATTTTCTATTTATATGGAAACAATCAAAGAATTAGTAAAGAATTACCTAAACACACTCATAATAAAAAATTACATAAACACGCTTATAAGAGAGAATGTGAGAGACGGCGAGAAAATAGGAGAAAACGGACTGGCCAAGCTAAAACTTTAAATAAAGAAAAATTGTGATACAAAACAATAGGAGAGAAAAAGTGATAAACGTCAAAGAAAATAGGAAGAGAGAATACAAGGAAAAATAAGCAAATATCATAGAAATATAGGAAATAGGTGTGGACAGAGATAGCATAGTGGAAAGAAAAAAAAACGACTTAAACACACTATAAGGAAAAATAAAATATATATACATTATAAAGAAAAATAAAATATCATAGATATATAAATAGGTGCGTATCACGTGGAAAGAAAAAAAAAAACAAATAAACTTACACACTTATAATATTTTGTGGGTAAGTTAACGTATCATGTGGAAAGAAAAAAAAAAGAGAAAAAAAACAGACAGACACAGAGGAAAGAAGAAATCACATAATGCTCCACGTGGAAGCAGGAAATGAAAGTGGGGATTCAATTAGTAATATAGGGGGGATTGTTAACCAAGTTATCTAGTGTTGACTATATCTTTTTATTTAGGTTCGATCCACACGATGATAAAGGATTGACCGAAATCACCACGATGACAAAAATTTTAAAAAAAAAATATTTAGTGTCGTCTACACATTTTTATCTAGGTCCGATCCCCACCCAATATTCCAGGCCGCATATTAACTTCATAAAATCGACTTGTAATATGAGAACTACCCTCAATTTATACACCTATTTTGGTCTAATCAGTAGTCAAATGTGCAATCCAACAAACACCAAGATCATTATTTAAATTGTTAATTTATCATACAACTTACTTTTGTTATTAAATTAGATTTATTTAATTTAATGATGCAGCGGAAATTTGTTGTAACGAATTGTATAGACTTATTCTACATTTCGTGTAGATGATCATAGCATTTTGAATTTCTCAAATCCAATTATTGGTGAGTGAAAAATAATGCTTTGAAGTTGATTGGTTTCTTATGTGTATTAATGTTTATCCCACATTGAATAATATTCAATATGGAAAGGAGTTTAAAAGTGTTTAACTTTTAATGATTGGACATCAAGTGGGCCCAGTGGGTTGTGTGGACTTTGTGTAAACAAAGTTCACGCGGACTCTCGGACTTGGGTTCGCCCGTCCGCCTTCGGCGGAGCCGAGCGGATCCGAGCCCAAAACCGGACTATGGACCTAGGGCCTGGGCCTGGGACTTGGGACTTAGGTCTTGGGCAATTGGTTCGAATTGGCTGGTTCGATTGAGGTGGTTTCTGACACACGCTAGCACTCACCTAACACGTTTCAAACGTACGCAAATGAATGTATACGCTGAACATGTCCAGGTTCTTGCTATCAAGAGATGAATATTTAAACGCCATAATAATGGCTATTTATGGGCGTCATAATGCTGTCGTAACCCCTCAGCTGGAAGCCCCTATATAAGGGTGAGAGCCTTGCATCTGAATTTGTTTTTTCCATACATACGAACACTTGAACACCTGAAATTAAACAAACACCTGAGGCATACATTTCTGCATTTTTCCTTACGTAACTCAGTCCAAAAGTTTTCCAATTCGCCGGAACCCTAATACTTACGGTGCTGTAATATCAGGGACGAAGTCATTTTATCTTTGGGAACGATTTGCCAAAACCAAAGGGCACTACCGTGGCAAATTCGTTTTACGGAAAGAGTGACCACTCGACTCGACTTTTGTTTCGAAGATTCGGTTTTCTTTTTCTTATTTTATTTTCTTTTTCCAGTTTTTAGTGATTTCATTTACAGCCCTGTTTGTGCTAGTTGTAATAGTTTATTTTCCAACAACCGCAAAACGAATTTTTGTTTGTAATTTTTAATTTTTTGTAATTTGTAATCACTACTAGGAAGATGTCAATCTCCAGCACTCCGACAACCTCGACTATTCCAACTATCACCTCCACTACTTTGGCAATGACCACTGCCCCTGCAGTCACTATCACTTCAACAATTGGCGTGTCTTCGCCAAACATGAACACTACTCAAGCTGAGTTCATTCTCAACCCAGGAACCCTCGACTTCTTAATCGAGATGCTGACAAGGCGCATGACCCAGTCTAACTCATCCACAACTTCGGCTACTGGAACGATCCCTTTTGGGATAGGGAATTCGGTCCAAACTTTGTCAGCTCCGGCTGTGACCCATTCCATTGGGATGATGGGAACTTCGGTTCCAAGTTTGTTTGCAACTGCTCCCCAAATAGATTCAACTGTTTTGAGTACCCATTCAACGGGTTCGATGGGGATTTTTGTACCAATGATGAACAAGCCGGTGCACTCCTCACGGATCATGCCCGCGGCGGAGAAGCCTCCAAAATTCAATGGAGAAGGCTTCAAGAGGTGGCAACAAAAGATGCTGTTCTACCTCACGATGCTTGGTTTCGCTAACTTCATGAAGGAAGACGAACCACCTACTCCGGACAAGGACGAGACTAGTTTCAATGTTCACGCTGCCTACGATAATTGGCACAATGGGGACTATCTGTGTAAAGGCTTTCTCTTAAGTAGCCTATAAGATAGCCTTAGTAATGTGTACTCGGATGTAAAGACCTCCAAGAAAATCTGGGAGGCACTTGAGAAGAAATACAGTTCCGATGAGGCTGGAACTAGGAAATTTGTAGTCACGAACTTCATGGACTACAAGATGGTTGATTCTCGCCCGGTTATAGAACAAGTTCAAAAGTTCCAAATGCTGGTGAATGACGTCCACGGCGAGGGGATGATACTTCCTGATACTTTCACGGTTTCTGCCATGATTGATAAGCTTCCTCCAAGCTGGAAAGACTTCAAGACGTATCTTAAGCACAAGCGAAAGGTGATGTCTCTTGAAGATGTTATTCGGAAGGTGCAAATTGAGTCCGAAGTTTGAGTTCAGTACAAGAATTCGAAAAGTTCAGATGAACCTCGGGTGAACCTACTTGAACGAGGAGACAACTCGAAGAAGAGGCCGCGTCCTGGCAACTCTAAGCCTAAAGCTCCCTCTTCTAAGAAGTTCGAAGGCAATTGTTACAATTGCGGTTATCCTGGACACATGTCTAGGAACTGTCGCAAGCCTAAGTAGAAGAAGGCCAAGCCGAGTGCCCAACTAGCCGAGAGGGAGCTGACTAGTGATGATCTCATTGCGGTCATCACTGAGGAAGCTAACATGGTCGAGAACCATGGTCAATGGTTCATCGATACTGCTGCAACTGCACATGTGTGTGCAGACCGGAGCTTGTTCTCCAAATACCATCCCTGTGAGGGAAGGAAGCTAAACATGGAAAACCAAGCGTCTTCGCAAGTTGCAGGTGTTGGCTCGGTTGTCCTAAAAATGACCTCTGGCAAGGAGATCACTCTGAATGAGGTGCTGCATGTTCCGGACATCCGTAAGAACTCAGTCTCTTGTTCAATACTAGTTAGTCGTGGCTTTAGACTTGTATTTGAGGCTAATAAGTTTGTATTGTCTAAGTTTGGGACACCTCTAAGTAAGGGTTACCTTACAGATGGTTTGTTCAAACTAAGTGTAATGGCTATATGCCCAAAACCAGTCATTAATAAAATTGCTTCTGATTCCTCTTACTTGACTGAGTGCTCTAGTTTATGGCATTGTAGATTAGGCCACGTTAATTTAAATGCAATAAAACATTTGTCAAATCTCAATTTACTTAAGGTAAATGAATTTGTTAATAAAAGTAAGTGTGAAATTTGTGTAGAAGCAAAAATGACTAAATTACTATTTAAATCGGTAGAAATGAGCACGACACCTTTAGAATTAATTCACACGGATGTATGTGATTTAAAGTTTGTGCAAACTAGAGGTGGTAAAAATTATTTTATTACTTTTATTGACGATTGCACAAGGTACGGTTACCTTTATCTTTTGAGAGGTAAAGATGAGGCTATTGAAGCTTTCAAGAACTTCAAAAAAGAGGCCGAAAATCAACTTAACTGCAAAATCAAATCTATCCGAAGCGATAGAAGAGGAGAATTCGTAACTCCATTTGAGGAGTTGTGCAACAAAAGTGGCATAATTCATCAAACCACAGCTCCGTATGCACCTCAATCTAACGGAATTGCAGAACACAAGAATCGTACTTTGAAAGAGATGATGAATGCGTTATTGATTAGTTCTGGGTTACCTCAGAACATGTGGGGGGGAAGCTGTTTTAACAACTAACTACATCCTCAATAAAATTCCACTAAAAGGAAGGGACGAAACTCCCTATGAGTTGTGGAAATGAAGGAAACCTTCTTACAATACCTCAAAGTGTGGGGGTGTTTAGCGAAGGTAGAAGTGACTCTACCGAAACAAGTGACAATCGGACCTAAAATAGTTGATTGTATTTTTATTAGTTATGCACTGAATAGTAGCGCCTATCGATTTATAATCCATAGGTCAGATGTTCCGGACATGAATGTCGGAACCACCATTGAGTCGAGGAATGCAACATTCTTTGAAGACATCTATCCTTGTAAGGATAAAGCTTTTTCCAGTTCAAACACTGGTAATACTGAAGGAACTACAAGTCATGAAATTGTGGGGGTTGAACCTAAGTCACGCAAATGACTCGGTTCAGAACTTGAAGCTCTAACTCCTAGACGGAGCACTCGAGCTAAAGTTGTTAAGGACTTCGGTCCTGAATATGTGGTTTTTCTCTTGGATGAAGAACCAAATTCACTGAAAGAAGTTTTCTCACGGACTGATAGTTCATTTTGGAAGGAAGCTGTACAGAGCGAGATCGATTCGATCATGTAGAACCATACGTGGATTCTGACTGATTTACCTGAAGGTTGTAAACCTTTAGGAAGTAAATGGATTCTGAAATGAAAGTTCAGAGCTGATGGATAAATCGATAAGTATAAAGCTCGTTTGGTTGTGAAATGATTTCTCCAAAAGGAGGGATATGATTTCTTTGATACATACTCTCCTGTGACGAGAATTACCTCTATCCGGGTGCTTCTAGCGATTGCTGCTCTGCACAATCTTGAGATTCACCAAATGGATGTAAAAATAGCTTTTCTAAATGGAGATTTAGAAGAGGAAATCTATATTGAACAACCTGAAGGTTTTGTCAAACCTGGACAGGAAAGAAAGGTGTGCAAACTTGTTAAGTCTTTGTATGGTTTGAAACAATCACCTTTACAGTGGCACTTGAAATTTGACGAAGTGATGATGTCAAACGGTTTCAAGATAAACGAGTGCGACAAGTGTGTCTACATTAAGAATACTATTGACAAATTTGTTATAGTATGTCTTTATGTAGATGACATGTTAATCATGGGCAGCAACCTACAAGTGATTAACGAGACGAAACTCATGTTAAAAAGGAGTTTTGACATGAAGGATCTGGGAGTTGCTGACACAATTCTTGGTATAAGAATTATAAGAACTCCAGATGGAATTGTCTTGTCACAATCTCATTACATTGAGAAAGTGATCAAGAAATTCAATGCACACGATAGTCTTCCAGCAAAGACACCTATGGAACTCGACGTTCACTTAAGTAAGAACAGAGGTGACCCTGTTACTCAGAAGGATTATGCTAGGATCATTGGATGTTTGATGTACATCTCCAACTGTACAAGATCTGATCTAGCTTGATCAGTTAACAAACTGAGTCGATATACAAGCAATCCAAGTAGAGAACACTGGAAAGCGCTTGTGAGAGTTTTGAGATACTTAAAGTATACTCTGAACTTTGGGCTACATTATAGTAGATACCCCAAGGTACTTGAAGGTTACTGTGATGCAAGCTGGATATCCGACAAAAAGGACTCTCTGTCAACAAGTGGATATGTGTTTGTAATAGGGGGAGGAGCTATTTCTTGAAGATCCACTAAACAGACATGTATAGCCCGATCCACCATGAAATCTGAATTTATCGCTTTGGACAAAGCAGGTGAAGAAGCAGAATGGCTTCGTAACTTTTTAGAAGATATTCCATGTTGGGAGAAACCCGTGCCTCCAGTTATGGTTCACTGCGATAGTCAATCTGCTATTGGAAGGGCAAGAAGTGGTTTGTATAACGGTAAGTCTCGACATATTCGTCGGAGACATAACACCGTAAGACATCTGTTATCGAGTGGGATTATCTCAGTTGACTACGTAAGGAGAGTAGATAATCTAGCGGATCCATTCACTAAGAACATAGCTCGAGATCAGATGTACAAGTTTCTAGAAGGAATGGGAGTGAAATCCACATCTTAAAGATGATTGTAGTAGAAACCCAACCATGATGAGTGGAGATCCCACAAACTTGGTTCAACGGGAAAACTAAACTACAAAAGTCTAGGTAAGTTAAACTCTACGACCCTATTCCTTAACGACAAAAGTAGAGTTTATAATCTGTCAACGTGGCGAGGTTAAATCTCTAATTTTTAATGATTCTTGTGCAGGTCTTTGACTTGAGTATGACAGAATGCTGATTTGAAGAATCACCTATGTAAGCGAGAAGTGAGGGCCGCTTCTACTGAAGCTTATGAATCTAAAGAAGTTGTCCATGGCCAGAAACGGACACAAACGTGAGAATGGAAGAATTTTGAGACCTTAATGGTTTGGTACTATTGTCTAGTATACACAAAGGGGAATAGTTCAAGAATTATGTTCACTAATCCACCGGTATGCTCGGTAGTATTGACTAAGAAAGGTTCAAGGCCACAACCCACCTATCCCTATTCTCTATTGTCTCTTAAGGACTGAGTGATGTATTTGCATACATGCATTTTTATTTTTTTTTTGGGCTTTCTCACTCATGTGGGGGATTGTTATTAAATTGGATTTATTCAATTTAATGGTGCATCGGAGATTCATTGTAACGAATTGTATAAGCATATTCTACATTTCGTGTAGATGATCATAGCATTTTGAATTTATCAAATCCAATTATTGGTGAGTGAGAAATAATGCTTTGAAGTTGATTGGTTGCTTATGTGTATTAATGTTTATCCCACATTGAATAATATTCAATGTGGAAGGGAGTTTAAAAGTGTTTAGCTTGTAATGATTGGACATCAAGTGGGCCCAGTGGGTTGTGTGGACTTTGTGTAAACAAAGCTCACGCGGGCTCTCGGACTTGGGTTCGCCCGTCCGCCTTCGGCGGAGTCGGAGGCGAAGCCGAGCGGATCCGAGCCCGAGCTCGGACCCGGGACCATGGACCTGGGTCCTGGGCTCTGGGACTTGGGCAATTGGTCCGAATTGGCTGGTCCGATTGGTGGTCTGGTTCAACCCTAATTTTATTTTTTAACGGAAGAACACACTCCTGACACACGCAAGCACACTCCTGCTTATTCGAACACGCTTCTGACACACGCTAGCACTCACCTGACACGTTTCAAACGTATACACATGAATGTATATGCTGAACATGTCCAGGTTCTTGCTATCAGGAGCTGAATATTTGAACGCCATAATAATGGCTATTTATGGGCGCCATAATGCTGTCGTAACCCCTCAGCTGGAAGCCCCTATATAAGGGTGAGAGCCTTGCATCTGAATTTGTTTTTTCATACATACGAACACTTGAACACCTGAAATTAAGCAAGCACCTGAGGCATATATTTCTGCATTTTTCCTTACGTAACTCAGTCCAAAAATTTTCCAGTTCCCCCGAACCCTAACACTTACGGTGCTGTAATATCAGGGACGAAGTCGTTTTATCTTTGGGAACGATTTGCCAAAACCGAAGGGCACTACCGGGGCAAATTCGTTTTGCGGAAAGACTGACCACTCGACTCGACTTTCGTTTTGAAGATTCAGTTTTCTTTTTCTTCTTTTATTTTCTTTTTCAAGTTTTTAGTGATTTCATTTACAGCCCTTAGTTGTAATAGTTTATTTTCCAACAACTTTTGCTTTCCTTCTCAGTGATGCATGACTCCCACACCTCTCTCCGCACGTACGCGTATTGAAAAAAAATAATCCTTTTTATATTTGATAAGTCCAAAAAGTTGGGCTACCAAATATAGGGGGTACTAACCTCAAAAGAGATCAGCGACCTGAAATTGCTTGCGAATATGTCACAGCGACCTGCCAAACCTTCCACGAATCTCCTGACGACCTAGTTGGTCCTGCAAAACAGCGCCTCAAACGGGTCGGAGTCCCCACCCGTTAAGACCCTCCGACGCTCAAGTCAATAAGCGAAATCAACGAGCAATAATTCTCTTCCAAACACACAGTAATGTGACAAAACAATCGTAACTTAAAAATAATGAGAGGCACTCGCCCCTTTATATAAAGATATGAAAGATCTCCCTCAATCTAGGGTTACTTTCTATAACCATAATTCTATAAATACCACAACTGACTTAGAATTAGGATTTCTCCAATATGATAAGTTCCCATAAACAATAAATCTCTCATTAAATTAATAGAATAGGCCTGAGCCCATTATTCTTTCCATACAGTCCATCGAAACCTCATAAACCACTCACACTAAGACCGCAGGCTTGATATTCACAAAGCCCATAACCGAGCTCAAGTACACAGCTCAAACCACAAGAGGTCGCGACCCTATATGAGAACTCATCCCCATACTACAGGTCGCTACTCTACACAAACCAGCTCGCTCACACCTCAAGAACACAATACAGCTCGCCCATCTTCCAGGTGGCACAGCCTCTCCTAAAAACGAGGTCGCTTACCACAAATAACCTCATACAACAAATAATACCACGTATGGATATTTTGGTCCACATCAGCTAGTCCCCCATGTTCTAGCTGATTGAGGTATGAAATCAGGTAGGACATGTAAAAACAGAATCACAAGAGCACAACCACTTAAAAACAATCAATAAAATAAAAACACATAAGTAAATCACCATTCCACCTTACCAAACCATATTTCAGGATCACACAGTCCTACAAACCGAGACATAATACCAATTATCCCACTGTGAATTGGCAAGTATACTTGCAACCTTCAAAAGTTCAGCTTACCGAGCTCGCTTCTTTTTAAGATAGCATGATCACCTCGCGAGGGACGATCTGCAAGTCCCCAGACCAAGTCCCCAACTGTATATATGATGGCCTAAACCACACAACTTTATCCACCGACTTAAAATCACATTCGGACTCAATAATTCCAAAAATGCAATCATAAACAAATAAAGCATAAACACACATAACTCACTCTGCCATCTTACCAAACCAAATTAGAATAACACAACTCAACATACCGAGCTATAACATCAATCATCCCATAAGAATTTACCACATAAAATCGCGTCCTCCAAAAGATCAGCTCGCTGAGCTCGCTCATCGTCCAAGAAGACATACCTACGAGTCCCCAAGTCGAGTCCCCAGACCCATACCTGACGACCTAAAACCATACAGCCTTCCCTCCGAAGCCTGAAGTTATAACCGAGCACAATAATACAAGAAAATACAATCATATGCTTATGAAAATTCAGAACATCATAAGTCATTTACTCGACCTAAAACAGGTCGATCAAAAATTCATTCCATCCTACAAACCATAATCATTACTTAAGCATCGCCTTATAACAATAACCATTTCATTAGCTCGCCAAGACCCCACATCATAATCCATAATAGCCCATCATGGCCCAAGATTGCATTAACCATAAAGGCACAGAAATCCATAAAACCATAAATCATAAAGATATCATCGACCTAAAATAGGTCGGTCAGAAAACCATCGCACCCAAAAATCATCATTGACCTAAAAGCGTCAGCCCATTCCACAAAAATAATCGCCAAACTGATACAGGTTGGTATATCAAATTAAACCACATATGACCAAGAAACCCACTAAGTCTCCTAAGTTAATGCAACCAAGTATTTCAAACATGTTAAAGTAAATGCCAAATAAACAAGCAAGTCCCCCATATGCTAACCAAATAATCAAACCAAACCAAATCAATCAAGTAATCCATATCAAATAAAATAAACCAAATAAACTTGCTAACCCATATTAGCCAAATAAACCTGATTCGCACATAGGTCGCACGAATTCGTAATTAATTATTCATACTTCATACTCTCATAAGACCATGAGATTCGAAAGGATAGTCAAACCATGACTTATACACAATCCAATAGAGCTAAAATCAGCTCGCACATAAAACATATTAGCTCGTACAAAACAATTATTCAATCAAAACATGTAATTCAAACATCTCAACCATTCAACTATAGAAACTTCATTTATTATATTTCTCAAAACACAAACTTTATGCGGGAGAAGCACACTCCGGCCAAGAGATAGCTTCTCCCACCGTAACAACACAACAACTCGCAAGACGCACTTTCCCATCACAACCAACTCTTGTGCAGGAGAAGCACACTCCGAACAAGAGATAGCTCCTCCCTCTACAATAACACAACAGCTCGCAAGACGTACTTTCCCATCACAACCAACTCTTGTGCGGGAGAATCACACTCCGAACAAGATATAGCTCCTCCCGCTACAATAATACAACAGCTCGCAAAACTTTATTATATTATTCAGTTTCTCAAATAACATGCGAGAGAAGTGCCCTCCGATCCAGAGTTAACTTCTCCCGCCACAAAAACACAACACTTGTCACGAACACAAACTTTCCGCAAGCTCGCCTGGTCGGGAGAAGTGCCTTCCAGCCCAAAGTTACCTTCTCCCGTACCACAAAAACACAACGTATCACAAACACAGCTTCCCACAAGCTCGCCTGGTCGGGAGAAGTGCCTTCCGGCCCAAAGTTACCTTCTCCCGTACCACAAAAACACAATGTACCACAAACACAGCTTCCCACAAGCTCGCATGGTCGGGAGAAGTGCCTTCCGGCCCAAAGTTACCTTCTCCCGTACCACAAAAACACAATGTACCACAAACACAGCTTCCCACAAGCTCGCCTGGTCGGGTGAAGTGCCTTCCGGCCCAAAGTTACCTTCTTCCGTACCACAAAAACACAACGTATTACAAACACAGCTTCCCACAAGCTCGCCTAGTCGGGAGAAGTGCCCTCCGGTCCAGAGTTACTCTCTCCCGCCACCGCTGACCTAAAAGAAGCGTCAGCCCCCAACAACTTTCACGACGAGAGAGGTGCCCTTCGGTCCAGAGTTACCCTCTCCCGCCCTGAACTCACCACGACCGCCCTCTAGGCATAATACTTCTTCACACATTCCAGCTTCTAGGCAAGATTTTCCCACTCGCATCCTCAAGTACATAAGATCCCCCTTCAACAAAAAGATTAGAAGCACATTAACCAAAATATATCCAAGCACTCAAACCCATTAAAAACTCCAAGCATAATTATCCTACTAATTGTAAATTTTAAGTCACATCCAAACTCATAATTAATTGCGTGACACCAAAAGGACTTGAATATTACACCCATACGATCGGACTCATACAACCAAATAAACAGGCTAACATATATAAAAGATACATCCACCAAACCAAATAATAGAAAACTTATCTTTTCCTTTGAATGCCTCCAGGCCCATTCACCTCATTAACCGACCCGGTACATAGTCTTGAATATTGGCGACCTCTTCGCATTGGTTTACTCATCTCCAAGTTACATGTTGGGCAAACCACAAATTAACCCTAAGTTAATACGAACCAAACAGGCCCTGTACCCAAATCCGTTAGCATAATCATAGAAAATATCATCCAAATATCGCAACCTTACTCGCTCCAATAACATGTTAATCAAATATTTTGCAAACCAGATGTTTCCCTTTCCCACAACCACAAATATCATATCAGCATAAAGCCATACAGGACACAAGAATTGTCAGCACACATACACCAACTTTGAAGATTAAATTTAATCGGTAATGAATTAAAATCCAAACTACATATCACTGGAAATCCTTACGAGTCTAGTTTCCAATGCAAAAATCGGATCTCAAAAGGAATAATCCAACAGTGAGTTATGACCAATTTACTGAAGTGTGACAGTGCAGTATTTTCATACGAGAATGTGTAGGAATGAGCAATTCTTAGCATGTTCATAACCATATAAAATCAAATACGTCCTCCCCAACCGAGTGTTAACCCACATGCATATCCCCACAAAATAAAATCACATAAAATAAACCCAATTAGGCTTATTCCACAAGAATAATATCTCATCATCCATTCTATCAAAACCGTGAAAGAATTTCAAAACCAAATCTATCCAACTCCATGGATGATTAATATCTCATATAATACGTTATTCCTAAAAAATCACATAAAAATAAATAAACCATAAGTCTATCCCCATGTAAATCAAGTCAATAAGCAAGTCCGCCATATGTCAACCAAATCAATCAATCAAACAATACCATCCCCATTTAAACACATCTAAAAGAAAATAGATACTTATCTTGAATTTTGATGATTTTGCTGCGTTTGATTGATACGCGACTGATCGAGGATTTCTTAACACTCTAAGAAATCTTCTCCGTAATAGTACGGAGTCGATTGTAGAGCGGCAAGTTTTCTCGAGTCGTGTCTCTCGAGGATAGATATAATCGGGGGTCGGTGTTTTCACTTACTCTCTTGCTAATCAAATTACACTAATCTACACTATGAAAGCATTAAGTCATCTGTTTGGTTTGAGTTTTATGCTAAAACTTGAATTTAAAATGAGACTTTAATTAAAAAGGATTTAAATGAAATGAGGGTTTAGGGTATTCGGTTCGTCTCCACGATCAATCGGTTTTTGCCGAGCACTTAATCCACAATTCGGGGTTGTCAATCCCAAATTGTCGATTAAGTATTGGGGTCGTCAATCCCAATTCTTGACAAGCTCCGACTAATGGTTCTAAACGAACCTAAACCCTAAACCCCTAATTTCTAAACAAGTTGCATCAAATAAAAATTAAAGCTTGCTTGAGAGTAATTAATTAATGACATGAAGGCTTGCACATTGAAGGGGAAATTGGAGGGAATTCAAAAGCTTTGAAATTGAAATTGGTCAAAAGGCATTAAATTTAAGAGAAGTCAAATTGCTCAAAGAAGAAAGACCCATTTGGCTTTTGAAAACCCAAGGTTTGCTTGGACAAATGGGGTAAAAAGCTTGAAGATGCAACAATTGAGTTTGGCAAGAACAAGAACAAACTAAAATCTAGAAATGAGAAATTGAAGAACAATGCCAAGAACAACAACACAAACTAAATCTAAAAACCAACACAACATCAATAACAACAATCAACAATAACAACACAAGAAGATAAGAGGAAGGAAACTACCAATTGCATTCAACTCAAAAGCTTCAAATCTTCAAACTACAAGCACCACAAATGAAGGAGGTGTCACTCACTCCAACAATTGCTTCAAAAACAACTAACTAACTACTAACTAACAACTAACTAGCTAAGCTAAACTAGATTAACCACTAAGATAACTAAGACTACACTAAACTAGGGTTTATTATTGAAAGGAAGAGTAAAGGCTTGAAGGAAATGGAGCAAACCCTAAATTCCACCAAGGAAGGGTTGTTGATAAGGTTGGAGAGTTGGTCTTATTTATACAAAAATGCAGGGGCAAAAACATCAAAAAGGACCAAAATCACGAGTTGGACTGCGTCTCAGTCGATCAACTGAGGAGCAGTCGATCGATTGGCAGTCGATCGACTAAGGGTCAATCGATCGACTGCTTCGCCCAAAATTTCCAAGCTCACTGGACTCCAGTCAATTTGCCAGTCGATTTGGGAAGGTCCAGTCGATCGACTGGACGATCAGTCGATCGACTGAAGACCAGTCGATCGACTGGCTCGGCTGCTCCAGCTCGGTATTCTCGTTTCGCTCTAAACGTTCGTCGGTTGTCGTTCCTCGTTCACACTATGTTTTCTTGCTTTGCCCGTTCCAATCCGAGTCGAGTGAGATGCTCCGAGCGTGCGCGGGACTGCTTGGTCATCCTACGGCCAAAAATACGAAAAAGGGTAAAAATGTACGAAAAACTACTAAAACCCGCACAAAAGTTATAAAAACCTAAAACTAACAAAATAGGCCAAAACGACTCCTAAAACTCATAAATGCAAGCAAAACACACGCGAATGCGACACAAAAAGGTAACAAAAAGGTGTACAAAAAAGTACAAATCAGCGACCTTATCGCCTTAGACCTCGAGCAACAACATAAATCGACCTTGAATATTTGGACACGCGACCTCATCGCGTTTGTTTGCATTGACCATTCCCGGGTTAAATTCCAGGCAACACATAGAGTAATCCTTAAAAAAACAATATTAATACAAACTAAACGAATAGACCTGCACTCAATCTATTAGTATATGATCATAAAAACAATCGATAAGTAATATACGAGAATCGCAGCCCTTACGCACGCCCATAATTACTAGATTAACCTGCAATCCTCATTATTAATTAATACGAAAATATTAAAACCTATCTCCGTGACTTGTCCATATAAAAAATTATATTTTCTCCAACGGTTTCGAGTCTAAATTTCATAAAGGTATGAAATAAGTCACATAATTAAGCGAATAAATCCACCCCTAAAATAATACCCCCAAAAAATTCAATCACCAATCCACATATTCTTCACCACCTAATAAATAGCATACGATATGATATAGAAAGAGGTGGGGCTGAAAGGCATCCGCAAATTTCAACTCATCACGGTCAATCGTGATATCAAAAATAAGGATTCTATTAATTCCATGTTATTACTATCATGAGTATATTCATTTAATAAATACATGATAGGCTCTATTCAAGCAATGGTCCAATCCTAAACCAAGTACTGTGATACCCCCATATAAAATATCACATCACATAAATTATAAAGAATGCAAAACAAAAGTTTTCATAATCCCGATACTTTAAATCAACCCACATTCCCAACTAATTAATTATACCACAAGTCTCAGAAAAATTCATTAGACTAGTTAAATTATCCCAATCCTCCAAATTACTGCATAAGAGCCACACAACATCACAAATTAAAAAATCAATACATGCAAATCCCTTACTCTTCTTCTTGAAGATTCATCCGCGTTTATGAACCGGATATAAACAACAATCGCCAACATAACCACAATTCCTATTTAACCGCTATATATCGTAAATATTATATCCAAAATTCAATTTCATTCAATCAGTTAGATTGTGCATAATTTAATTTTTAAAAGAAACTAGACAAACAGTTTTGGAAAACAGGATCAGCTCTATTTAAAATTCGTTATAAACTTTTTCCGAACTCATATTCAGATCTCCACCGTTCAGATTGAACTTCAATATGTTTAAAATAACATATCAAATTCTTGGCTTGATCCAACGGTTTGATTATGCACAATCGTATTTTGAAAAACGCTGCGTAGGATTTTCCGAAAATAAAAACTACTTTGATTGAAAATTTGTATAAATTCCCTCACACCACAAAATACGATCTCCACCGTTCAAAACGTAATTCAAAAGGTTCTAAATGTTTATAAAATTTTTAACACGATCCAACGGTTGAAACGTTAGAAAATGATTTTTGAAATTTATAGCGCAGTTAGATTTTATACCTACGAAAATTGTGTACCTCACGTCTTTCGCTCAAGGACTCGATGTCCCTCTTTCCCACAGACGGCGCCAATTTGATAAGTCCAAAAATTTGGGCTACCAAATATAGGGGGTACTAACCTCAAAAGAGATCAGCGACCTGAAATTGCTTCCGAATATGTCACAGCGACCTACCAAACCTTCCACGAATCTCCTGACGACCTAGTTGGTCCTGCAAAACAGCGACTCAAACGGGTCGGAATCCCCACCCGTTAAGACCCTCCGACGCTCAAGTCAATAAGCGAAATCAACGAGCAATACTTCTCTTCCAAACACACAGTAATGTGACAAAACAATCGTAACTTAAAAATAATGAGAGGCACTCGCCCCTTTATAGATACAAGAGAAGACCTCCCCAATCAAGAGTTACCTTCTCATAACCAAAATTCTATAAATACCACAACTGACTTAAAATTAGGATTTCTCCAATATGCTAAGTTCCCATAAAAAATAAACCTCTAATTAAATTAATAGAAAGTTCCCATAAACAATAAACATCTCATTAAATTACTAGAATAAGCCTGGGCCCGTCGCTAGGCACACCCTCTCCTAAAAATGAGGTCGCTTACCACGAAATAACCTCATACAACAAATAATACCACGTATGGACATTTTGGTCCGCCATCAATATTGTTGAAATTAAAAATATTTAACATCGTAGAGAGATAGGTAGTGTGGGCCCCATGAGTTTGGATATTCACAATCTTGGTCTCTCGAATGTGCAAGCCCGTTCCTTTTTTTTTTCTGTTTGCTGTAGCCGGTCGAGGAGCTTTGCTCATATGCAATTTTGTTGCAGTTTGAATTTGTACGTGTTCGTTCAAATAGGAAGTGTTTGTGATTGTAATTGGTTTTCGATTATGTCTACAGTCATTGTAGGTGGAAGTCACGTCTCTCATTTAATGCAGTGCTAGTTACGTTAGGTTGTGGTCTTCTACACTTGTGCATATTGCCAATATTTAAGCCATCAAATGTTGTTTCTGTTTCTTTTTATTTTGTTGACGTTTTTTTTTTCATTTTTTTTTTGCACCATACTTGTTGATTGAGTCTCTTATTTTACTTAAAATTCTCTTGGATAATAGATAGCTAGTTAACCCCAATTATAATTTTTTTGAGTTTTTTATACTAAGCCGCTTCGAAAAAAATAAAATGGAAAATGTGTGAGTTTTGTTAAGAATTTAATCACACCACACCCTTTGTGTCTATAAATTGAAAAATATATCGATATAGTGAATGATATCATGCAACTATGTAGTAAACTACTAATCTAAACTCTATGTCCGTAAGCTTGTTTTCGTTTTTTTTTCAAGTTTTCTGATTTTTTTGTTTTTTATTTTTTGTTTTTTTGTTGGGTCTATAGTATCCCATTCGAGAAGTGAAACTAGTAGACAAAACAAGTTTTCTTCTAGTATTGGCGTGTGGTAGCTCTATTGTTGATGTGCGTTCGTAAAAGTATAAATATCCTAAAGACAATCAGATTTAAAGACATTATACTTGATCACAATTATAATATATATATATCGTTATATATGGTAATCCATTTATTGAATTATTGTTTGATTGTTTGTAATTATTCGTATAAATGTTCTCGTTAGTTAATGTTGCCATTGATATGGTGAGATGTCAAAATAACCCCAACTAATGATTATCAAGATTGGGATATTAATAATATAATATATGTCGGCATGTGGTCTCCATCACATTCTTAAAGAATGCAGTTAGTCTCACGACTGGAAATAATAGTTATTCATGATGGACACATGGATACTTTAGAAAGTATTTGTAAACCCTACTGATAAGTTATTTATTGTATGTTTATAAACTTATCAGTGTATAAAACGTGTGATAATCCTTTGACTTAAGATCAATCGTACCTTATTTACTGAGTGATGTAATTTGACCATGACCAATGTTTGCACTCCTTTTCAGGGTAGATATTGCTTTGTGTTGGGTACATCATGATATAAATGAAGGTGGTAGTTGAGTCAAGAAAGAACTCATTACTCATATTGGAATTTCGAGAGAGATCACTCATAATCTCTATATTAAGTCGACTAAAGTCATTAGCCAATGCAAGAGACATATTAAACATAGTAGTTGGTTATGGTTTAGTTGTCGACTAATAAATATGAGATAAAATTGACTAAGCCATTGAGATAGACACTTGGATAAATCTTAAGTTTAATCGAGTGATTCAGAATGAAAGAAATTTCACCAAAACTTTGTATAAATAAAGGTTATAATTCGCTGAGTTCAAGTGAATGTTCTTTATATATCGAGTTTTTCCAACTAAGCCGTCTAGGAGTTTTGTTGGATCATCATTAGATCGATGTCATATATAAAGGCCTATAGGGTCACACTATATGCGATTATTTTTCCGACTTAAGAGTCTATCAAGAAAGTATTAAATATTCAATTTAAAATTATAATATTTAATTGTTAATAATTATGATGTTAATTACTATTTGATAGAAATCACCCCTATATATTAATGCAAAATCCTCCTAACCTATTTGTCTGCTTTGTACGCTTCGTTTGACAAATAAAATTTTTTGGTGCTTCGTTTGCTTATGTGTCATTCGAGCCTAATATTTACCTAATTTAATACTTTTCTTTTTATTGTATATTACCTAATTTAATTCTTTTCTGTTTTTCCTTATTCAATATTTCCCTTTGATTCTCATAATATAAAAATATAAATAAGTCATATATAATTAGTAGATAAGATCTAAATTAGTTATTTTAATTAAAAGACAAACTACATACGAAATAATCTTAATTAAAAAAATTATTATGAAAATAATAAAATAAATTTTAATGATAATAGAATTTAAAATAATTTTATTTTTGAAGTTTCAAATATTCTATATAGATACAATATGAGTTAATACAATAATCTAAGTATGTAGTAATGTATTCAATCTAAACATAAGAAAGTAAATTATATACCAATAATTAATAAACATTGATTAGACACCAGTATAATGCGACACGGGTTGAGAGTATGACATCTTTTGAATATCTCAAATTATAACTAATAATTATTAACGAATTTATTCTAAACATTAATATATAAAACAATTTAATAATAATTATTAATAAAATAGATATTAGACACGGTTTAGATTGTGACGCCTTTTGAATTTTTGTAAGTATGTAACTAAGATTATTAATAAACTTAATTTAAACGTCAAATACAAAATTATTTAATATTTATAATAATTAATAAATACATTAGACATGTACAAGGCACGAGTTCAGAATACATTATTTTAATTTTAATTTTAGATTTTAATTTTAGTAATTATCATAAATATTTTTTATATTTATCTTTTGAGAAGTCCTGTGTAATAGGAGTGTTAAGAATATATATACTAATGCAAAATTCTTCTAACTATTTGTCTGTTTCGTATGCTTCGTTTGGGTAATAAAAGATTTTGGTGCTTCGGTTGTTTATATGTAATTCGAGTCTAATATATACCTAATTTAATATTTTCTTTTATTGTATCTTGCCTAATTTAATATTTTATTTTTATTATATTTAGTCTAACTTAATAGTTTTTTTATTATATTTTGTCTAATTCAATAATTTTATTTTATACTCCTAATAAGAAAATACAAATAAGCCATATATAATTAGTAAAAGAAATCTAGATTAGTTAATTTAATTAAAATACAAATTACACATGAAATAATTTTAATTATAAAAAAAATTATTTATTAAAATAATTAAATAATTGTATTTATAATAAAAGTTAAAATAGTTTATTTTTGAAATTTTAATATTTTGTATAGGTAGATTATGATATATTTCCAATGATTGGATTATGTATCTAAATATTAGTAATGAGTTCAATCTAAATAAATATATATAAATATATATATATATATATATATATATATATATATAATAATTAATTAATATTTATTATACAGTGGCACAATGCGAGAAGGTTTGAGAGTATGACACATTTTGAATTTTTTAAAGTATATAACTAAAATATTAACAAATTTAATCTAAACATAAAAAATAAAATGATTTAATAATAATTAATTGATATATATTAGAGACGCATTGAAAATGTGACATCTTTTGAATATTTATAAGTATGTAAATATAGTTATTAATGAATTTAATATAAACATTAAATATAATATTAATTAAAAATTATAATAATTAATAAATTGAAAAGGGCACGGGTTGAGAACACATCATTTTAATTTTTTCTTTTAAATTTAAAACTTTATAATTTTTATAAATATTATTTATATTTGTTTTTTGAAATCCGTGTAATACACGGGTGTTAAACTAGTTATTTAATTAAACTAAATTGGATTTGGATTTAATTATCTATGTTATATTAATAAAGGTATTTGGGCTAAAAACATTTTGGGCCCATATCTTGGACAGTCCAATCATTTTTAGGATTAGGGTTCTCTTATATACCTAGTATAAATATAACATAAAGTCATAAGTTGACTAGAGAGTTACACAGAGAGTGTTTTTGAAAATAACGTAACAAATTCTGATTTTGAGATTGGGGGAGTTCTTGAGCTTTCGTTAGATTTACTAGCTTTCTTCACGATAGCAATACAATGAAGTTGGATCTTGCAGTCGAAGACTTTATTGCGTGGATACCTTCGTGTTGAAATCGGATCTGGATTTACTGTAAGGTTTCATGCTTTTCTCTCGTTTATTTATCGCATATATATGGATCTGTTGGATTGAATTTTTTTAAACTTTCACTTTACGAGCATGATGTACAGTGGTATCAGAGCCCGGAACTGTGTTAACGATTATATTTATAATATTGTAATATTAATCATCTATTATTAATATTTGATTATTTTAATTTGATTAAAACAATTGTTAATTTGATTAAAGGGTTTATTAAAATTCTTATTTTGAATATTTTAATCGTTTTTAATTGAATTTAAAAAAAATTGAAAACTGAATCCGGAAAACTGGGATCGCCACTTACCTGCAAGCTGCTTCGCCGGAAACACGACGCTTGCGGCTGGGCCACCTCCTAGGCGTCGCCGGTGGACGATGCGACGGCCTTCTAGGCAAGCGGTGTTACCCACACGACGGTCGGGCTGTGGTGGAAGGGCGAGGGTTGGCGGTTTAGCCGAAGATCGGCAATCGGTTCATGATCAATTCCGGCGACTCTGGCGAGGTTTTCAGGCGGGCCCCTGCTTCGGAAAGCTTCGGCTCTTCACGGGCCGTAACGTGGTGCTGGATGTGTTTGATATAGTTTTGGGCTTAATTGTAATTTTAAAATTTTGTGAAATCACAGAATTACCCTAAGTTTTTCGAAAACTGCGAGGTTGCGCATAACTTTTTTAAAACTACGTTCTGACCCCAAAAGAATTTTCACAAACTGTTTTAAGACCAAATGACATTTCTGTAATTATTGAATTTTTCAAAAATTACAGAAAGGACCCTAAACTTTCAGAAAATTTTTAAGGGTTGTTTGGCTATGCTGAAAATTTTGAAAATTTGTATTTTTACTTAAAATCTTTTAAACTGTCTTAGAAATTAATTTTTAATTTAGAATTTAATTAACTTCTAAATTGGAGCAATTATAAAATTATTTAGAAATAAGAATTAAATTTGGAATTTAATAATTTCTAAATTTAAACCTTTTAAAATAATTTAGAAATCAGATTAAATTTGGAATTTAATTTTTCTAAATTTAAATGATTAACTCATGATTATTATTATTGCATTATTTGATAATGTGAATTAAATTAAAAGTTTGAATTTTAATTTAATTATGGAATTGTTCCTTGTCCTAATTGTCTATGTGGCTCGTATATTATTTTTAGTATAGAGTCCGTAATTATTGTCTGGGTAGGCGGCGCTCAATAATTGTTTACTTTTCATTTGGATCTTGTTAATTATTAAACCCCGATGAATGTTCCCCAAATAAAATATGAGTCTCATCTTTGATAAACACGTTGTCCATTATAATTGGGTTAGTACGAAACCTTTTTCGTCCATGAGTATTTGCACCCTAGTGCTTGCTCCGATTGACGAGGTTAAGGCTTTCTCATAGATGCATATGTTTGCGATTATGTAATAGGGTAGTTCTTTCTTGTCTCCTTATCGTTGGAACCAACTAAGGGCGTAAGATCGAGCTAGTCGATCGACCAAGAGTTATAATTGTCTATAATTGGTTTGGACACCTACCAGTTATGTTATTGTGGTCAGCTCTAGCAGAGGCTGCAATAGTATGAATATAGATCTTGGCTCACTATGATCATATTTGATATGAGTCCATATTCTACCGTGGGGTCGTAGAATATGTTAAAATAGTGGGAGCTAATTATTAAGTCTTTGTTAATTAGCCAATAATTGTGATCATAGGAACTAGAATTAGAGTTTTAATTCTTGATCTATTTACTCTCTCCAGATTAGTTAAGATGTCGAATTTATCATTGAAATGTTTGGTTGAAATGAACAAGTTGACTGGACCAAACTTTATGGATTGGTTGTGCAATCTGCGTTTAGTTTTGAGATAGAAAAAGATTGAGTATGTGTTGGACACACCTGTTCCTGAGATTCCTGATAAAGATTCTCCTGAATATGCCAAGTTTGACATGGATATTCATGGGAAACATAAGGATGATGCAACTTCGGCACAGTGTGTCATGATAACTGCGATGACGATGGAATTGCAGAGACAGCATGAACACATGTCCTCTTATGAAATGTTAGAGCATTTGAAGAGTCTCTATGTTTCGCAAGCTCAAACTATGGAGTATGAGCTGCTAAGAGATCTCTTTAAGTGCAAGTTTTGTGATGGGGGCAAGGTGTCTGAGCATGTATTGAAAATGATAGGGTTGATTGAGAGGTTGGCTTCGATTGGAATGAACCTATCCAAAAATGTCTCAGTTAACTTGATCTTAAATTCGCTTCCTAGTTCATTTGAAAACTTCATTGTGAATTATAATATGAACAACATGAAAGCGAAGCTTCCGAAACTTCATAACATGCTTTAAGACATATGAGTCTCCCACCTCAAAGGGCAAAGCTGTACTTATGGTGAGTACATCTTCTAGATCTAACCTGAAAGGTAAGAAAAAGCAGAAAAGGAAAACAAAGGTTGGGCCTAAGACTATTTTAAGACAAAAGGAGGTGCTTATAAGAAGTCAACATTAGCTAAAGACGTGTGCTTATATTTCAAAGAAAATGGACATTGGATGAGAGACTGTGAGAAGTGGAAAACATTAGATGTTTTCGGCTCCTCAGTTATGTTTATCATTGAGATAAATATGTCTATTAATAACTCTCACTGCTGGGTATTTGATACCAGATGTGGCTCACATATTTGTAATAATGTGCAGGAGCTAAGTGACAGCAGGATGGTTAGACCGG
The DNA here is from genome assembly GCA_014905375.1 of Phtheirospermum japonicum. NCBI lineage: Eukaryota > Viridiplantae > Streptophyta > Magnoliopsida > Lamiales > Orobanchaceae > Phtheirospermum > Phtheirospermum japonicum. The sequence continues at coordinate 693,486 of BMAC01000165.1, forward strand.
GGGAAGTTTGCCTGCGCGTGGGAAATTGAGCAAAGGTTGCTGCCAAGCGTGTAGGGACATATAAATTAGATTTACCCTCGGGTTATAGAATAAATTTATATAATTGTTATTTTGTTCCATCGATTACAAAGAATATTGCTTCCATTCCGATGTTAGACATTGAAGGGTTTTCCTTCTATTTTGCTAATAATAATTGTTTATTTACGCATAATGGTATTGTTTATGGAAATGCTCTACTTGTGAATGGTTTATATGTTCTTGATTGTAGTCATGACATTTTCAATATGCAAAACAAACGTATGAAGTTAAGTAATATGAATAATCCCACCTACTTATGGCATTGTAGGCTTGGTCACATAAATGAAACAAGAATCACAAGGTTAAGAAAGTTAGACTACTTAACACCATTTGATTTTGAGTCTTATGGACAATGCGAATCTTGTCTCAAAGGAGGTGCTTGAGCTGGTTCATACTGATGTATGCGGACCTTTTCCTGCTCAAGCTAGAGGCGGTTATTCATACTTCATTACTTTTACTAATAACTTCTCTAGGTCTGGACTGTTTATCTTTTGAAGCACAAGTCAGAGGCTTTTGAGAAGTTTAAGGAGTATAAGTTAGAATTTGAGAAACAAGTTGAAAAGAGTGTTAAGACTTTTCGATCGGATCGAGTGGGAGAATACTTAAGTAAAGAGTTTCTCGATTACTTAAAACTTCATGGATTCCAATCACAATGGATGCCTCCCGAAACATCACAAATGAATGGTGTTTCTGAAAGGAGAAATCGAACCTTATTATATATGGTTAGATCCATGATGAGTTTCTCAAATCTTCCGACATACCTATGGGGGTATGCTTTACTGAACTCAATCTATGTTCTGAATAGAGTTCCATCGAAGTCGGTAAATAAAACTCCATGAGTTATGACATGGCAAGAAGCCATCACTTGTGTACATGCGAACCTGGGGTTGCCCCGCATATGTAAAGAAGATGCTTATTGACAAGTTGGAATCTAAAAGTGAGAAATGTTATTTTGTGGGGTATCCTAAAGAAACACGGGAATACTATTTCTATCTTCCCGGATAACATAAGGTCATTGTTTCCAGGCAAGTGACTTTCCTTGAGGAAGACTATGTCTACAAGGAAAGAGGTCGAAATAAGGTAGAACTTGAAGAAATTCAAGAACCACAAAGTGACATGGAGGTTGAAAACTTGTCTAATGACCTAAACAAAAATTCAGTGGGAGCTTCTGGTCATTCCTATGGTGAAGATTTGTCACTTCAAGGACAATCTTTAGCCAGTGGGAGCATTGATAGAATTGTTGCAGTAATGCAAAATTTATCATCACAACCAATGGAAGACCAAGCAATGATTGCACAACTCCCTCCTCAGGAAGTTCATGTTGATGACACTTTTGAGGAATCTCAAAATGCTAGACCATCCAGCACAGGAGAACCTTCTCATGATCAGAACACTCAAATCACTCAAACGCATAATAACCAACTTCGTAAGTCTATTAGGATTCATAGGCGCCCCACTGCTGCAAACTGCCTAATTAACGACGGTTTTTTTTTGCTTTTAACGATGGTTTTTGAATCGCCATTATATCGACCGCCGTTAATTTTTACGGCAGTTTTTTAAAACCGCCGTAAAAAAGTCAAAATTAACGGCGGTTCTGGAAGACATTTAACAGCGGTTTTGAAACCGTCGTAGAATCCAGGGTTTTTACAGCGGTTGTTGAGAAATACCTTCTAGAAAGTCTGTTTTCCAGAACAGACAATTTACGGCGGTTATGGAAAATACCTTCTAGAAAGTAGTAAAAAAATTAAAAAAAAAAAGAAATGAAAATACAAATTAAATACAAATACAATTATAAAAAACTAATAAGATGATGAAAATGTAGATTTCCAGCTTCCATTCAAACTTTTATTTTCCATTGATCCACTATCAATCAGAATAAAATAAACACCTTTTAGTAATATAAGAAAAATATAATCACACATAAAAAAAAAGCACGTCCCAACATCAGTCAGCACCGCAACCCAAACGAGCGGATAACCGGCCACGGCCAATCCTAAAACAGCAACCTTAGTCAAAAAAGATGCTATTAAGTTCTTGATAAATTTGCGTTGAACGTTCTTTGCGATGTGAGAAGCTGTTACGATCCTCTGAATGTCGTCTGATACGTGCAGTAATTTGGGGCACTCTACCCAGGGTTGTCCTACGAGAAGGGCTGATTCAATTCTTTGCACTTAAAAAGGTCAAATTTTGAGACTATCACCCATTCACACTTTAAATTCAATTTATTTTTGCTTCAATTCTGTTTTTTTCCTTCTCAAAAGCTACTGATATTCACTTCTGCTACACTGACTCACTTTCTTAAAATCATTTTTTTTGGCAAACATCTCTATAAGCTAACTTTTCAGCTTTTTTTTTAAAATCCTAAAATCTAGGGTACATAACCTGATGTCAATATTACCTTTTGTGCTCCTCGTTATAGGTTTATCACTATTCATTTATCACGATCTCACAACATCGTAGTTTATTGACTATTTATTGGCTTTTTTAGATTCATTAAAACATGTCTCAACCCAAAAACCTCCGGATTAGGGTCCTGTCTTCGCCGAATCTTTGACATGTTCTCATTTTAATCTTTTACATGTTCTCAACCAGAGCTTTTTTCTACCTTGCTTGATTTTTGAGTAACTTGCTTGCTAGTCGATGGATCTTGACGAAAACTCCCTTGCAACTTCAGTGCTTGTCCTTATCATTATAATGTGCCGAATGTCCTGAATCCTCTGTCGCTTTGCCCAAATTATTCTGGAGCTATTAAACCCATGCTTGTCAATGCTTTTGCAGATTTTACGACCCACGTAGCACCCGTTTTAGAGCCCGAGTGCTTGGGAACAGGCTGCTTAGCAGCAAAATTGCTAAGAACATTCTGCCCAGCAGCAGGTTGACTGTGAGGAGACTGCTGGTAGTTGTTTTGTTGGGAAATATCGGCCTGGTATCTTGTTCGGGTTTCTTTTGGCGATAAACCCGTCGAATTGAATCAGCCCTTCTCGTAGGACAACCCTGGGTAGAGTGCCCCAAATTACTGCACGTATCAGACGACATTCAGAGGATCGTAACAGCTTCTCACATCGCAAAGAACGTTCAACGCAAATTTATCAAGAACTTAATAGCATCTTTTTTGACTAAGGTTGCTGTTTTAGGATTGGCCGTGGCCGGTTATCCGCTCGTTTGGGTTGCGGTGCTGACTGATGTTGGACGTGCTTTTTTTTATGTGTGATTATATTTTTCTTATATTACTAAAAGGTGTTTATTTTATTCTGATTGATAGTGGATCAATGGAAAATAAAAGTTTGAATGGAAGCTGGAAATCTACATTTTCATCATCTTATTAGTTTTTTATAATTGTA
>BMAC01000165.1:696929-740989 GCA_014905375.1 Phtheirospermum japonicum
TTGCCTGCTGTCATAAACCGAACTAGCTTTCTTTAAGACAAGTATCCTTATATTTTCTCATGCCGACTCATTTTAAATATTTAAAGAATGTACTACGGAATTTAACAGTTTCACTTTGAAGTCTATTTTCACTATTGTTGCTTCTGTTTTTTGCAGGAAGGCCAATCGAATTATTTTAAAGGTTTAATGCTTATTCTGTGCTATCTCATCGTCGCGGCTAGTTTCTTCGTGCACGTTGATCCATCAAACGGTGAGTCCTGATTGGTGTCTTATGAGTTACTACTGATAATCATTAGTTTCTGATTATTACACAAACCGTAAACACCTCAAAAGTGGTAGTCAACTTCTGATTTTGTTGAAATTTATTGACATTCTTATCCCCAAATTTTATTTTTTGAAACTAGACAACCAATTTTATGATTGAGGGTATTTTTGTCCTTTGCACTTAAAAAGGTCAAATTTTGAGACTATCACCCATTCACACTTTAAATTCAAATTTGAAAATGTTAAATAATAATAATAATATATGAATGAATGAATAAATAAGAGTAGGAGGAGTCGAATTATAAATAAAGTTAACAAACATATGAATCTAAAGTATGACCCAAATCCATGGTAGAGACAGTAGTTAAGTTCTCACATCCCAGCCTTATCTATTATTTCCAGTTTCTCACCTAAAAATACCATCAGATCAAACAAGAGCAAAAGATAGCCACAAGAAGATAAAATAATTGTATGTCGTTTAGTCATGGAGTTTAATAAAATAGAATCTTGCCTTTCATTCATAAGAAAAAAAAACATTTCCTCATAATATCATTTTTGGGATAATTTCCCAGTTAAATTTGCACCAACACTGAAGAAACTATTCGATAAAACAAACAGATGATTAGTCGGTCATTTTGTCAAACAGTTGGCATGCCTCACTCTGAAACAAGCCTAAACCCTGAAAATCCTCAAAACCCACAAATACAAAGAAGATTAATTGCGAGTTAATTTCTGAAACACTTATGGAGTATAAAAGTCTTGAATGTGTGTTTATGCTTTATCATCAACCCAGACCTAGTCGTACATCATAGATAACTGTTTAGCCATAATATCCGGAGATGGTATAAGAAACAATATCATTTACCAGGAATGCTTGTGGAGATGAAATGAATTGAGCACGACATGCTTGAAAACCTGCAGAGCGAGTAAAATTGCCCTAGACTTCCTCTTACCCATACTTTAAATTGTAATTACCCAAACTGTCAAAATCAAAAAATTGATCCGCATTAGTCATTAATTAGGCAATTAACCGAATTTACAATTACAAAATCGAAGAAACCCTAGAAAATAATTGGAGATCAATCTATAATATAAAAAAAAACACGGCCTGATAGATAGGAGAAAGGAAAATGAAAGCTGAATATATGATAAACAGTAAATACAAAGCTTACGAGTAAAATTGCTACCACACATTCTCTGTCACTGCCCACCTGCGTCGGCCCTCCCAGATCCGGACGTGGGCTTACGGAGCCACTAAATTGCCGTGTGAACAGCCAGCCTCACGCTGACAAACTTATCGTCGCCTTCGCCGGCTCTACTGGCGGCGCGTGGGCCAGATCGTCACCATCGTCGACGAGTGAAGAAAAGAGGGGAAAAGAATCTCTGAGAAGGTTTTTAATGTATTGAAATTAGGGCGGAAGTTTTTTAAGAATCTCAGAGAAGTTCTTTTTTATTTAATTATTTTTTTGATTTAATATTTTTTTAGTTTAATATTTAATCCAGATCGTCGGATCAGATACTGATCAACGGTCCAAAATTTTTGCTTCATAAGGACGAGGATCGGTGACATGGCAGTTTACTATTCTACGGCGGTTCCTATGAAACCGTCGTTAAATGTAATATTTTTCACGTTGGTTCTAATAGAACCGTCGTTAAATCTACCGCAATAATACGTATCAACTAGTTAACGTCGTTTTTTAAGGAACCGGCATAAATACTTTATTAATTCACGGCGCTTTCTTAAAAAACTGTCGTTAATTAGTTCAGTTTTAACGTCAGTTTTCATAAAACCACCATAAAATGTACAATTCTACGGCGGTTTTATGAAAACCGCCGTTAAATTACCGATTTAACGGCGAGTTTTTTGGAAAACCGCCTTAAAAAAGTATTTAACGGCGATTTTTCCAGAATCGCCGTGGATGAGGCGCCTTTGTATCTACTTTCTGCAGTAGTGCCCGGAAAGATTAAACCTCCTTGTAGAGGGTCAAGGTGACGTGGAAATTCTGGACGATGATGAACCTAGAACTTACACTGAGGCTATGTTAGACAGTGACTCAAAGAGGTGGCTTGAAGCCATGAAACCAGAAATGGACTCGATTTACACAAACAAAGTTTGGAACTTGTTGACTTGCCAGTTGGAGTTAGACCCATTGGATGCAAATGGGTCTTCAAGAAGAAGATCGATGCAAATGGTAAGGTACAAACCTACAAGTCTAGGTTAATAGCAAAAGGTTATAGTCAACGAGAAGGAATTGACTATGATGAAACCTTTTCTCCAGTTGCGAAAATCAAGTCCATTAGGATTTTACTTGTTATAGCTGCATACTATGATTACCATATTTGGCAGATGGATGTTAAAACCGCTTTCCTCAGGGGTGAATTGACCGAGGAAGTGTTTATGATATAACCAGAGGGTTTTACATCTGAATCGAAACCCAAATCGGTATACAAGCTACAAAAGTCTATTTATGGACTTAAACAAGCCTCTAGAAGTTGGAATATTTATTTTGACAAAGCAATCAAAACATTTAATTTTGTTAGAAACAAATAAGATCCATGCATTTATAGTAAATGCACTAGAGGGGGTATTGTTTTCATTATTATATATGTTGATGACATATTGATAATTGGAAATGATACCCTTGTCATGCAATTAGTAAAGGATTGGTTGTCTAACACCTTCATGATGAAGGACTTGGGTGAAGCTTGTTATATTCTTGGAATTAGGATCTACCAGGATAGACCTAATAGAATATTTTCACAGTCCATGTACATAGATAAAGTGTTAAGACGATTCTCTATGGAAAATTCCAACAGAGATATATTCCAATGAGTCAAGGTATCAAGTTATCAAAGAAGGATGGTCCTTCTACTGATATGGAACTTGAGCACATGAAAAGGATCCCATACGCTTCAGCAATAGGATCCATCATGTATGCCATGACTTGCACAAGGCCAGATGTGGCCTGTGCACTTAGCGTGACTGGCAGATTTCAGCAAAATCCTGGGGAAGAACGCTGGAAAGCAGTCAAGATTATTCTTAAGTATCTTAGAAGAACTAAAGAATATCTCTTAATCTATGGTGGACAAAAGGAACTGGCAGTTACTGCGTACACTGATACTAGTTTCTAAACAGACCATGATGACTATAAGTCATAATCTATTAAGCCTTCATTTTCAATAATAGGGTAGTAAGTTGGAATAGTTCCAAGCAAACTACTGACGCTAATTTGGTAAATCGAAGCTGAGTACATTGCTGCATAAGAGGCAGATAAAGAAGTTATCTCTATAAACAAGATTCTTAAGGAATTGGGGGTAGTTCCTAGCATCAATATTGTTGTATTATGACAACATTGGTGCTATTGCACTAGCAAAAGAACTGAGATCCACGAATAGTAACAAGCATGTACTAAGACGCTACCACTTGATCTGAGAGATAGTGGAGATAGGAGAAATTAAAATAGAGTGTGTGATCAAAGCCATCATATTCTGGTAACATAAAGAGCATTTCGTAAACCTGAATATTAGATATATAGGTGCTTGTCTCTAGACCAAGTGGGAGATTGAAAGTATAAATGTCCTAGAGACAATCAGATCTAAAGACATTATACTTGATCACAACTTATATATATATATATATATATATATATATATATATATATATATATATATATATATATATATATATATATATATATATATATATATATATATATAGCAATGCATTTATTGAATTATTATTTTGATTATTTGCAATTATTCGTATAAATGTTCCCATGAGTTAATGTTGTCATTGATATGGTGAGATGTCAGTGATAGAACATTACTCTTAAAATAACTCTGACAAATGATTATCAAGATTGGGATATTGATAATATAATATATGTCGTCATGTGGTATGCATCAAATTTTTAGAGAATGCAGTTAGTCCCATGACTGCGAATAATAGTTATTCGTGATGGACATATGGATACTTTAGAGAGTATTGGTAAACCCTACTGATAAGTTACTTAGGGTATGTCTATAAACTTATCGGTGTATAAAGCGTGTGATAATCCTTTGACTTGAGGTCAATACGCACCTTGTTTACTGAGCAATGTACATTAACCATGACCAATGCTTACACTCCTTTTTGGGGTAGATATAGATTGTGTTGGGTACATCATGATGTAAATGAAGGTGGTAGTTGAGCCAAGAAAAAATTTATTCCTCGATTGGATTTTCGAGAGAGATCACTCATAATCTCTATATTAGGTCGACTAAAGTCATTGGCCAATGCAAGAGACATATTCAATATAGTAGTTGAGTATGGTCTAGTTGTCGACTAATAAATATGAGATAAATTGATTAAGCCATTGAGATAGATACTTGGATAAATCTTAAGCTTAATCGAGTGATTCAGAATGAAAGGAATTTCACCAAAGCTTTGTATAAAAGTTATAATTCGTTGAGTTTAAGTGAATGCTCTTTATATATCGAGTTCGTCCAACTAAGCCGTATAGGAGTTTTGTTTTTCAAGAATTCTAGTATAATAAGTTCTTCTTCTATCGAGCATCGTGTTGTAAGTGTTTATTGAATATCAATTAATGTGATCAAAAGTTTGCTCATAGAGAATTGAGATCGGATCGAGAGCGCTTCCCATTTTGTGGGTCGATAGTCTAGTAATAAAAATTTGTTCGTTTGTTATACTTTATCTAATCGTAAGTATATATTGTAGATTTAGTACGAAATTAACAAAGTCGATTTTCACAAGAACCATATATCAATTCAAAGTTGATAAGTGTATATATATATATATATATGTGTGTGTGTGTGTGTGTGTGTGTGTGTATGTGTGTGTGTAAGATTCAGATCATATGAGAACCAATTCTCTTGGTGGTAACCTAAGAACTGCTATATTATATTATATGTGATGCTAATATAAATAATTCAAAATGCTATTTATATTTTCGCATTGCTATTTTTATATTCTCTTGATTTTTACTATTATCTTAATTAGCATATACATGATCCAAAAATAATATTACATACAATGTAATATAGCAGTTTTCTAGGTTTCTATGTGAATATATATATATATATATATATATATATATATATATATATATATATATAGATAGATAGATAGATAGATAGATAGATAGATAGATAGATAGATAGATAGATAGATGATTAGGTTCAAATGAGAACCATGTCCTTATATGTGAACCTAGGGTCAATTATGGGCCTTAGATCTAATTAAATGGATGAATCAGATTTTTTGTGTATTTCCTTATTTGATTAAAAGCATTAGGATTGTGTAATAAAAGCACTGCTAGTATATAATAAAAGCACTAGTTCGCAGGTTCGCATATAATGACATGATTCCCATTTGAGCCCACCCTATATCTATATGTATAGGGGTGGGATCTTGTGTAAACTATCCCGTAGGTGGGAACTGAGAACCAATCTCAATCATTAAAAAAGTTTGATCACACGACCCTTTTAATTGTAATATATATGGTATGTTATATTAATGTTCTCACACACATGTGTTTTTGTATTGTATGAAAGGGCATCTTTGACATTTTTGATATCCCCCAAAATCAGTGGATGATCCCAGCCATTCTGCGGGTCGAGTGGATCATGGCCTTAAAACCTAAAATCATTTACACTTTGTAGTCGATTTGAAGCATTCATTGGTGTGTGCGGTAGCAATTATGGAAATGCAGCAATGGGGGGTGATGTTGTGGGGCGTGCTAGAAAGCATCGAGCAAAAGGTTAGTTTATTGAACTCTTTATCATCTATTTTTGGATTTTGATTATAGGTCCATGCTCGTAAGTGGATTATTCTGGATAAAATAGGTTTTACAAATTAGGGTTTTTATTTCTATTGTTTTAAAAAGCATAGGCTGGCTTGGTTTGTGTTAAAATTCTTCATAAGGAGATGCTAACAGATGATCACTGTGGATGCTCGATGTAACGGGTCTGCAATTATTGTAATGGTTCTGGCAATTTATGGTCTTTGATGGGTTTAATTTTTTTTTAGTCATTGTAATTTTCTTGGTAGTATGATAATAAAGATCTACGGAGAAGAATGAGTGTGTTAATTATATGTAGTTTAATGGCTAAAAGAATAAATATGCTAATATTATGTAGCTGACAAGCTAAAAAGAATGAGTATGATTACAACAACTATATTGTAGGGAATGAATGATTCTGCATTTGTTTTTGATCATTTAATTTTGATTCTGCAATTCCTTTGTGTAGTTTATATGCTAATTATATGTGTTCTATAGGCTAAGAAGAATGAGTTAATTAAATGTGTTCTGCAATTATATGTTTAAATGCTAATTATATGTGGGGCAGATGATGTGCTACTGGGTGTAGTTGAGCTCCCCCAGATGATGTGCTACTGGGTGTTGGATAATTGACCCTAAGAACCGTGAACTAAGGCTTCAAAGTGGGAGGTCCATGCGAATAGAGACTGAGGATATGTTTTTTGTGTCGGGGTTCCTAAAAGGGCAGCGAGTAATAAAAAAGAAAACAAAGCATTAGCAATGTGAGGGCTTTTTTCAAAAAAGACAAGTGCAAGATTCTTCCAGTAGATGTTTCTGAGCAAATGAAAGTGCATACAGATGGTGGGATATGGTTCAAGTGCCATTTTATGGTTCTTCTCACAACTTGTCTAATTGAGAATTCTGGTAATGGATATGCTTTGCCAAAAATAATGAGCTACTTTGAGGACGTGACTAAGTTACACGAGTTGAATTGGGCTGATTATGTGCTTAGATGTTTGGTTGAGCAGAAGGTTTCTGGCGAGAAGAACTATAGAAATGACTTTGTTGGCCCAATCCTATTCCTAATTGTAAGTGTAGGTTAAAGTTAGCATTGCACTCGTGTTATGTTAGACATGTTTGTATTTGTTAGATGGATTTGAAATAATTTCAAAGTACACTACCGGTCGATGTGGACCAAACATTGTGTGTGTGTGTGTGTGACCGAATTTTTTGAATAAATATGTGAAGTGCTAATACATAGCTAGGGGTGTCGTAATAGTATTTTAAATTTTCTTTTTCTAGTATGTGGGGGAATTATTCTTTAATGTTAATGAAAATTGGTATAACAAATTTCACCAGTGTTATACACTAATAGAGTTGAACTCTGTATGCAAGGTTCAACGAGATCATTCCATCAATCAAGACTTGGATGAACTTTACTGAAAAAAAGGCTGAAGATGGAAATTGATGCGAATGGTTTCGGCAGCGGCTTCCCAGATGAGCGATAAAAACCAAGCGATGAGGAAGTACTAAGTGCACAACCAACCATACAAAATGAAGACTCAGAATGTGAAGCCAATATAAAGGTAGTGACATGCACCTATACGCAGATAGGTTAATTTAAAAGACAAATCTAATGGCTACAACAATGGTGGATATTATGATGATGATAAAGATGACTCCGGAACACGTGTTTGATGATCCGCATTTCAAACAAGTCATTCAAATTATACAAGGTCTTTTAGGATGCAATCTTCAGGGTGGAAATCCCGATGGAGCACCTGGGCTTACACATTCATGTAGCACACAAGATGAAGATGACTAGTGGGGGCATCCTGAAAGAATAGCACTATTAGAACAAATGGAGCGAGATGCTGTGATGAGTGAGGAGTTGAAGAAGAAGCTGAATGATAGACCGAGCTTCAACATTGGTTTGACACATTAGGTATGATTGGTATAGTTGAGTGAATTTTTTTTATTATAATAATTCAAGTCGATAATTGTAATTTTCTACTTTAACTAATTGAATTCTTTATTTTATTTTATTTTTCTTAATTGGGGTGCAAACTGTGAGCAACCATCTGAGATAACGAAAGGCGAAACTAGTTGGATGGGTAAGGCACGTACTTTTTATGCTTATTTATAAAGTGTAGAATGCTACTATTTGTATTACATGAACTATATTAGTAGATGTCGCTTTACTGTACATTCAATTGGTAATTGTTGTGCTATTGGTGATGTTTATCAGGAGGCCCATTGTGAACACCTTTCTGATCCTACAAATGCCACCCACCTTAAGAGGAAGCGCAAAATACTAGCGGGTGGCCATACTAGGCATAGCATAATGGCACGTTATCTCGCATGTTATATTACGTTTTACCAATGTGCTAACATATTATAGAAGTGTAGTTATTATTTGTATCATTTTAGGTATATTAGATGATTCATGTTTAGTCTATATTACAGCGTTAAGTATTTTATTTTATTGTTGATTACCAGGATGCAAGTTGTTGTAACATCTCTGATACAACTGATGCTGGCGTCATTAACATACAGAGTACGGGAGTGGCAGTTGGCAAGCCCAGTCGCCATAAAATGGCACGTAATTTTGCATGTTAATTTTAGAACAATAATGTGCTATTTTTGTATACAATTTGATGGTGTTGTTTGTCAATATCTACACGAACTAATTGAACTCATGCTGTTGTGAACTAGGGTGGAAACTGTGGTCATCAAACTCTACAATATAGTATATTTAAGACAATATAAAATAAGTAACTAGTTACACAAATGTAATCATATGTAATGCAATAAATTAAGTTTGTATTTAATATAAATACCTGGAACGAGGCCACCACGTCTCACGATGATGCTGAGGAATATGCATATACCTCCATCCATCTGGGTGCACGCGAGCCTCGAGGATCCATCTAAAAATCGCAGGTAAATCTGTAGAGCTACTCCGCACTCTAAAAATATATAAATTAAAATGAACATTTTTTAGAAGTTTCTTATAATTCATAATGATATAGTTATTAATAAAAACTATTAAATACTAATAATTACCTCCGACCGACGACATAAACAAAGATGCCTCCAGAAAGTCGACAAAACTCATCATAAATAGGAGGGTTGTCCAGTACGATCTCGGGAGGAGTCGGTTCATCCAGATCTACATCATCCAAAGCGTCGATCAAATCATCAGAGGTCGTCGTCACAACTGGATGTGACGACAAGGAGTTGAAAAAACCAAAACCTGAGGGACTAGCTGATCCCGAACGACCAGCTCTAGTAGTACTCTTCCCCCTCGTCTAAATAACCTCAAACACATTGTTGAAATTAAATTAAAAACAATTAAAATTTAAATATTATATTATTTTTTCAATGTTAATTAATCATATAACGTTATAACCTTAACTGATAAAAATTATAAATTAATCATCGTCGTCTGTCTCTTCTTCGCTTATAAACTCATTTTCCGTATTATCGACAAGTTCAGCATCATCATCATCGACAAGTTCAACATCAGCATCATCGACAAGTGGATCATTAAGTTGGAAATCAACATCCTCCAATTGGATTGCACCATGCGTTTCAGCAACATCCTCTTGAAATGATTGTTCATGCGTTCGCTCTTCTATGAAATCTATTGTTGATCTCGCTTTAATCTTACAAGCTACCAACCAGTCGATCATGTCTCATCTCAAACTCGGATACGTGCAATAATAAACTTGAGTAGCTTAGGCCGCAAGTATGAATGGCTCGTAACGATTAAATCTATGTTTATGATTAACGTCGACAAGCTTGTACTGGGAGTGCACTCTCGTGCCTGATGGAGTCGGATCAAACCACTCGCATTTGAAAAAGAGTCTGCTTACAGACCTCGAATATTCAAGTTTAACAATCTCTACCAAACGACCATAATATTCCTATTCATCTTCTCCATAAGTTGATCCTTTTATACAGACCTAATGCTTGATGTAGATCGTTTTGATCCGTATGCAATTGTGTGAATTCTGTATCCATTTATCTTGCAGCCATTGAATGTAGTCACACAACGCGATGGATCAAACGCTAGACTCTTAATGTAATTATTGGTTACACTATTCAAGGAATCCCGGACCTATAATATATGACCTAAAGTTACATTATCCAAACACAAACACGTAATATATGTATATAAACAAACCTCAAAAAGTTTGACTCACGAAATTTTCAAACCAAATGGGAAATTCGTTTTCTAATTTTCTATTTAATTCTTCATCTGAAATGTTCAGTTGTTGGTGTTTAATGCCCTCCGTGAGGCTGCATATTTAACGAAGTAAAGTAATGCTATAATCAATTATATCAAGTAATACCTAAAATATTATTTTATAATCAATTATACCTGCTAAAATCCACAAGTTCATCACAATTTAGTAATGCGTATTTTCTCGCCGCATCAAAATCTTGATTTGGCAACCATTTTTTCCTGCTACGAATGAGAAGGGTTCACCATAATTTTTGAATACTGATGGAATCTCATCATCGTCGTCTCCATCATTCTGAACATCTTCATTAGGCCTCAAGTTTGTTCTTCTAGTAAAGACTTGATATTCAAAGTAGTACGAACTAAAAGTTGACACCTCTTCAATTAAATAAGCATTTGCTATTGATCCCTCAACACTTGATTTGTTCCTCACACTATTTTTAAGTTTACGAAGGTATCTTTCGAAAGGATACATCCACTTATACTGCACTAGATTCTTGCTTCATATGGTAAGTGAATCGGCAAGTGCTCCATTAAGTCGAAAAAACTCAGGGGAAAGATCTTCTCAAGTTGGCACAAGATCAGAGGAATATTTTTTTCCAAACGAGTCATATCACAAGTTTTGATAACTCTTGCACTCAGGTCTTTGAAGAACAAACTCAACTCTGTTAGAGCTTCCCAAACTAAATTGGGGAGTAGTTCTCGAAAAGCAATTGGAATTAATTGTTGCATAAACACATGACAATCATGACTCTTCATCCCATGCAATCTCAATCCTTTCATATCAACGCAGCGTCCCAAACTTGAAGCGTACCCATCTGTAAACTTAAGAGTCTTAACCCATTCACACAAAGTAAATTTTGACTTTTTATCGAGTGTGTAAGAAGCTTTGGGATACTTTCCCCAGTTATCAGCTTGAAGTGATGGACGAAAATAATAGTCGTTCAGCTCATCTCTTGATTTCGACATATCTTTTGTCTTCCCCTTCACATTATTCACCGTGTTGAACATATTATCGAACACATTCTTCTCAATGTGCATAACATCTAAATTACGAAGAATTAAATTTATGCTCCAGTATGGAAGATCCCAAAAAATACTTCTTTTCTTCCAACCGCTCGTCTTTGCAATTTGAGCATTAACACGTTTTGCTTCTAGCTCAGTGACCTTCAGAAGCCCAAGTCTATCTATCTCAGCCAATATCTCTACTCCTGAATAAATGTTTGGCGGGGGAGCATCAACCTTCCTATTTTTTTGAAAGTTTTTTTTGTCTTTTCGAAAGTGATGATCACATTCTAGAAACTTCTGGTTCTTATCAAACCAAGATTGTTTTCCGCTAAACTTCAGAGTAAATGCATCAGATCGCTCCATTCAATATGGACAAGCAGTTTGACCGGCCGTACTCCAACCCGACAATATGGAGTATGCAGGAAAATTACTAATTATCCACATAAGGGCTACCCGCAACTTGAAATTCTGCTTCTTGGATACATCATACGAGTCAGCACCATCCGTCCACAGCTGTTTCAACTCTGCAATTAGAGGTTGTAGGAAAACATCCAACTTGTCCTTCGGGTTTTTGGGGCTTGGAACAAGAACACTTAGAAACATATATTGTTCTTTCATGCACATTCAGGGTGGCAAGTTATAAGAGATGACTATTACCGGCCACGATGAATATTGCGATCCAAAACTACCAAAAGGTTGAAATTCATCTGTGCATAGACCCAATCTGACGTTTCAAGCTTCGACGATGAACTCTAGATGAGTTGGATCAAAATGTCTCCAAGCCTCTGAATCTGACGGGTGACGCATGACACCATCCAATACTACAAAATAGGTTTTTCCACGTCGGTTATTTAACGTCAGTTTTGTAAAAACCAACGCAAAGTGTTTTTACGTCGGTTTATAAATAAACCGACGTGATATGTGATAAATTGATGTCAGTTATTTCAAAACTGACGTGATTTATAATATTTAACGTCGGTTTTCAAATAATCGATGTAAAAGTATTAAAAAATGTTAATAAAATAAATAATAAAACTGGCTCACCTCTCAATTTTCTCTCCCCCGCTCACTTCTGCATTTTATCTGTCCCGCTCACTTCTCCATTTTCTCTCTCCCCGCAGTTCATTTTTTTTCAACCCACTCCTCCGTCCGTTCTCAGCCCCGCCAATCTCTCCGAAAATTCTCGTCCGCCCTCATAACATCCAACTTCAACCCCTCAGCTCTCGACTTAATCGAACACCTTATAATTGTAAAACCCTAATTTGGGCAAATGTACACCTACAGCTGAAATAGGAGAATCGGAGGGCCCTGCTTCGTCTCCACCATTTTGGAACTGGTGAGTGTTTAATCGTTGTTGTGTTGATTGTTCTAGCCTGAGTTTCTTGTTTAAATGCTTCGATCTGATGATTAGGTGTTGGATTGTTTCATTATTATTTGAGCACTGTCCCATTGATTAATGAATTTAGGGATTTTCATTTAATGTCTTAATTTGATTGATATTTTGCCCTAGCTGTTCAGTTTATTGCAGTTTTATTGTAATTGTATTGTATGATATAAGCCTGAAGAAATTTTGAGAAGTGAAAAGTTGATTGGACAATATTAAAATTTCAGTATAAATTGACATTTCCAATTGATATTTGCTTAGCTTATAGCTGTCTTGAATTCTAAATGGCAGAAAATACACTTTACCAGATTTTTGTCTAATTATGAAAAGACGTCGTTTGCGTTCTCGGATGTCAACAAGTTTACTATAGTCGGGTGTGATGATTTTGCGCTGATAGCCGGATCGGACGGTCGGAATTTCACCAGCGGATGTGTTTCGTTGTGCACCAGCAGCCATGATTTGATTGAAGGTGAAGATTATTTTATTTTATTTTTTTGATTTTTTTTCTTCATGTTTGGATAGTTGCAAAAGTTGTCCCTAAGATTTGATATGGTTAAAAAAAATCTCGAAATTAAAAATAAAAGAATCATTTGAAGTTTGACTTGATCCTATACAGTTACATTAGTCCCTTAAGACACAGCCAATTATTTATTTATTTTGATGTTGTTTGAAACTTGTCTTTGCTCTCTTTGTCCTCTTGGCTGTTGTTGTTGTAATCCCAAGGAAGAATGTTAAATTACTAAACTTCAGGATTTGAAAATTATCTTTGAGATCAATACAAAAGTTTATCAGAAAAAAAAATAAAAATGATTATTTTCACTACTGTTAGTGCATGTGTTTGTGTGTGTTTCTTGAATCTCTCTTTTCTTTCTTCTTTTCCTTTTCTTGACAGACCTAACTATAGAGGGTTTTCAAAAGTAAAATGGAAAGAACCTCGCTGAGGCTACGCAGTTTAAACAACTTTGTGGTGCTCGTTGGCAAACCATATCAAGAAATAGCGCAAGATCGAGTGAATAAACTGTTGGGCACTCTCGACGAATTAAAAGCTATTGAGGGACAACTCGAAGCATTACGTATCGAAATCTAAAACCTACACGTTTCAAGGTAGCAACAAATCTTTCTTTTTCTCGTCCTGTAACACTATCTTGCTCGAATTATATCTGAGATAATTGTGTGTTGTAGAGTTTTTTTTTTCTTTTATTTTATTTTTCAAGTTATTACATTCTCATCGTTGTTTTTTTTTTGTGGGTTATAAATTGTAACTGATTTTTTTCATTTTACTCTGAAATAGCTATAAGAAGTACCTCTGAGGTTGAGTTAAAAAAAAGTAAAATGGAAAGAAAGATTATAGCCCAACTATATGGTTTTCTTGGTTTTAAATATTTATGAAGTTACTTAGAAGATTTCGAAGTTAGATTTAAATTTTTTCTAAAAAAATAAATATAATTTCAATTCTTTTCTGCATTTATACTTTGCATGTTACTAAACTACTAATGGCGAACCACTTAGTTTCTGCTTTCAGCATCTTGGGTAAAATCATCAGTTTTTTTAAGGTTGAACATTCAATTCATTATCGGATATGGTCAGCCAACTGATACGACTATAATGTTCAACAAACTAAGTTATATATATTTGTTTATTTATTCCTATTGCCCATTTATAATTTGAAAGAATATGTCACTTTATATTAGAAATAATGGGGTTTAATACCATAATAATGCAATTTAAAAAGCTTCATGTTACAGTCAATTATTTCTAGTTTCGATTTCATTTAATTCAAAGTGTGCTAAATTTATGTGCAAGCTGTTAGAAAAACAAGGCTTTCTGAGTTGCATGACATGAGCATTTGCACGATTACCCTTGTATTACATTTTCTTATTGATAATAATGTCTTGCTTATGCTAGACTATTGTAATTTGTAAGTTCTGATATACTTTATTAAGAGACATGTGGTAAAGAGTTACTATTTTTGAATAACTTTTCTAATTCTAAGTCCCCAGTTTCCTACTGTGATTGTATAGATTATCACATCCCTATGTCACTTTTTCTTCATTTGCATTACAAGATCAAATCTTTTTCTCATACTTGATAATTTTTATTTTCAATTTTAGCCAGCAAAAATGGGACAACAAATTAGCATAAATTCGACAAGATGTTTACATTGATAGGTTGTTTTCTTGAAAAGTGGTGAATAAATGGTAAGACAAGAAATACGTAGCATTCATTTTCCCACTTCTGGGACATGCGATTTTTCACGAGCACTTTTCTAAAATTAATTTACTTTGTTTGAATTTATTATCAATTAAAAAAAGAAAAAAAAATTATATTAAAAATGGGAAGTTGTCTATTTCCCCCCAAATAAACATCTTGTCCAACCCAACCAAAGAAGCAAAAGTCCGTCTGATCCATTAAAAAAAGGCCCATAAAATAAGTAAACAAGCCCAATTAGTTGCCCCAATCCATATTTTATTTTCCGCCGTCATCCTCTTCCAGTCCACGTCCGTCCTCCCCCCAATTCTATCACCGCCGCCCTCCTCTCCAGATTTCGCCACTCGCCATGAAAAACCATCCATCTGACTGGCGAAATTGAGATTTGTCGGTTGTATTCATATTTTTATTTCTCAAGCAAGTCTACCAAAACTTAGGTACCATATGATCTCCCTTATATTTATTTTTTAATTTAATTTATTTATTTTAATTTTTTTGTGAACTTATACTTTCGCAGTAATGGATCCTAAGTACTCAGGAGATGTGCTCAGGTACATTTTCTTCTTTGCATGTAGATGCAATTGTTTGCTTTAAGTATTATTATGTGTAAAATTGGTGAATTTTTTGATGTGATAATTGACAGGCATTTGGAGAAACAGCTGGAACTTCAAACGGATGCATATAATTCAATGTCTCGTGAATTGCACGAACTCCAGGTTTCTAATTTCAATATTCATTTTATTCTGCCTTTTAATTCTCAATTTCAATATTCATTTTTTTCTGCCTTTTAATTTATTTTTAAGTTGAAACATAATTGGAATCTATGAACTCAATTTCACACACACACGTATATATATTTATATCAATAGAATTTCTTCAATTCATTGCTGCCGATTTAATTGAATAAACGGAATTTTGTATTTTAAGTTGAAGATAAAGGTGGTGAATAAGTTTTAAGTTATTGTGGGAATTGTAGGTAGAGGAAGAAATGCTGATGCGCAAGTATTACGAGTTTATGGCAGCTCAAGGTTTAACTGACAAGGTATATATGTATATCTCGCTACACTTGCATTCGTGGTATAATCACATATTGCATTTATATATCTTTTAACTTCGTTTACATTATGTAGTATTGCTATGATGTTGAGAGATGCTGTATTTCAAGTACCTAAAAAATTGGTTTTAAATGATCATGTTCGCTATTACACTCAGAGCAAGAGTATAAATATATATATAAAAAAAGAAAAAGAAAAATCTTCCTTTATGAACCCTTTTAGGGTATTTTTTAGAAATCTGAAATCACGATATCATTTTAGTTTCCCTTAATAAAACTTTAGCTCTGGCAGTGGAGTTGTTGAAATTATAATGGGGAAAGTATGTGTTGAGTTCATAAATCTATGTTTGTATCTAATCACTTGACCGAAATAAAGAAGTTTTGAGAGGAACAAATTTACATGCAGAATTAGATGATGATGATGTGACTAAAGGTGGTTAAGTGTAACTGGTTAATGCAACAGAACTTGTGAAAACTTGTGACCAGGAAAAAGGAAAAAAGATTGAAATGCTCTAACGTTACTTTGATGAATCAGGTTCCAATCTATAGGTTCGTTGGTTGGATTTTAAGCTGCATATAACCAACAATTATTTTATTTTATTTTAAAGTATGAGTTTATTTACTACATTGTTGTTTCATGTCATGCTGTTTTGCAGAAAAAAGATGGTGCGGGTGTAAGAGAGGATGGAGAAACTAGTCAAGCTGGAGCATTAGTTAATGTGAGCAAGGAAGAAGAAGAACCAGGAAACACATATTAGGAACCTCAACTGGATTTAATTAACCTTGGCGCATGTCGCTATTTTTGTCGCTTAGTAACCTGTAGGAGGGGCTTGTGCATTTGAATTTATACTTTTGAGGTTTGTAAAGCCATGTGATTAGATACATAATTAACTCCAAAGGGAAAGTGTTACTATATATGCCATAATTAACTCCATAGTACCTTATTAGTTTAAATTGAGAATATGTTACTATTAATGCCATAATTTGTCTGGATGTGGTTTTGAAATTGGACTTTTAAATCCCAGAACAATATAATGCCAGAGTTGAAGGGTGATATACTCAAAAAGAAAAAATAAAGAAAGAAAAAAAAAAACCCTGAAAATTCTATCTTTCAAGTGGTATATCACAAACCCAACTATTGTCATCTTATATCTCATTGATGCTATAAGCATATAACTTACTTATGGAGAATTTGTTGTGGACCACCCTTTTCTGTATGGTTCCTGTGGGATGTCTTTGTTGGGATTTGTTAATCTGTTGAGTCCAGCTGTGTTCTTGCTTAGAGCAGCATTGGTACAACTAACAAGATTGTGTTCTCGAGGATTGGCTACGATGTTGATGGCATGGTACGTGCTCACAATAGAAGACGTTGGCTGTGACCTTCTTGGGTTTTGTCTTGGGGTGGTGGTGTGCCGTCAAAACCTGCACGGAGGGAGGCCATCACGATCTTAGGACATCGTCAAGTGACGTGACTCCTACAGGCCAGCCTTTCTACTTTATAAATTTGTTTTATTTAATTTTATTTCAAGTGATATTCATACTTCATTTTATATATTTACAAGCAATATTTAAAATTATAATAAATCATTTTTCCTACAACAGAATTGTGACTGAATTGTACTAGCTTTTAGACAAGTTTAAAAATGGCGGTGACCGGTGCGGTGGCGAATGGCTCCTATAAGAGGAGAGGCGGCCCGGGCGCATCCGATGGTGAAGCCTCTATTGACGGATCTTTACCAGTTCACCATGGCCTATGCTTACTGGAAAGCCGGCAAGCACTAAATTGTTTGTTTTCCTGCTTTTTGCTGGGTTAGTGTTTTTTGCTGTTGATCAGTTAATTCGTGGCATTCTAAGTTTAAATAGCTCTTGTTACCAAGTTTCAATTGTTTGATATAGTGACGATCATGTGAATTTCAGCCATGAATTCTGACATGTGCAGTAATTGTACTGCTATGATAAACAAACTCTCTGCTATTTCGGGTGATTTAGGGATTGGTATGCAATAGGTATGTATGCTTCTTCATGTTCCTGATCTCATGATCTGCCTACAGTTTAAAAGCTGGCAAATATCCCAATTGGCCGTAAAAGGTCATAATTCATCAGATCATATAGATGCTCTTAGATTTTGCCCTAGGCAACTTAGTTGGCGATCGTGTGCTATGATACTGATTAATATAGAGATTATTTTCTCATCCAAGTGTGAACAATTTCTTATATGCGTCACGATGCGTTCTTCAGGTTTGATTTGTATTTTGGAAGAACCCCTTTGGGAGGGAGTTACGGTCTTTGCTGGTCTAGAAGAGTGTATAAGGTTGATTGCTAACTTTAAATTTACAGAGGATGAGATTGCGTTCATCCAAGCCTCCTTACCTCCATATTGCGAGGTATATTGATTTACTTGATGTGTCAATGTTCGCGTAGTTGAGTTTTATTGAAATTATTTGTAATATTTATAATTTCTGTAAAATCCTCTGATCAAATTGCATATGTAAAGATCAGATATCTGATATATGAATTCAATAAATTCCATCAGCAATATGTTTACCAATTTTATTTACTCTTTATTATCTGATTTGACGGATAATAAAATGTAATCCATACATTGGCAGAAATTGATTTGTTTGTAATCCATTATACAAGTCCACAAAATTGATTACATTGGCAGAATTTTCGTAGAAAATATTATGTACAACAACAACCATGTTCCCATAATTTGCTTTTCATTAGTTCAGGAATTTTGGACTTATCGATGTTTGACCTTAGATTGGCTTCTACGACTATCTTCGAGGAATTGATTACTCCGATGTGGAGATATATGCCATTTCCGAAGGATATGTTGTATTTCCCAAAATACCCTTGATGAGGATTGAAGGACCAGTAGCTGTAAGTATCTATTCGGGTTGATCCTTCTATAAATTTATCATTCATTCCACATGTTGGTTTAATAAGCGGATTGTTCAGTTTAATTAATATTTATTTTACTAATGACTGTCACCATTTTGTAAGGTGGTTCAATTGCTTGAAACGCCATAAATCTTATTAACTATGCGTCGCTGGTTTCTACAAATGCTGCAAGGAGCATCAAAGTATTGCGATATGGGTGGATTTGATGCTACGAGGTGATTCACAATAGCACGTCAAATATATTTCCATTATCTCCATTAATGGGTTTCATTTTGTGGTTCTGTCCAGAGGCTTCTTGCGACTGTATTTAAATTATACTGACTGAAACTGACAGATATTAAAGAGGCCATATCAATTTATGATCTCTGATTTAACAGGATCATACTGTTCAGTTTTACTGGTCATCGAAAATACTGATTTTAAATTAACCTTGACTAGAAAAAGTTCAGATTACCCACACAACAATAATTTACCATTGATACTTTCCAATAACAGAAAAGGCTGTCATTCTTTGTTTTACATTCCTAAATACAAAAATGATTGTGCATCAATGTTGATTCGGTATAACTTTCATTGTAAGTTTAAAGTAGTTTCTCATAGGAACTCATTAAATATATATATCTTATTTGTGAAATCCAAAAAATCTCGAATATTTCTTGATCACTGATATAAGTGTCGTAATTTATTAATGAGACAGACGCCCTTTATTTTCTTAATAAATCTCATTGCCTATAAACATACTCTTTTCCATTTTAGGGTAATATTTCTATTTCTAAGAGTAGTAATTCACAAGCCCCAAATACTGGTGCCCTGACAGATAATAGTTGGATTTTTTGTGGAAAAAACCAGGTGATCTGCACGCAACATGCAGATTCTATAGTAGAAACACTTTTAATACATAAAACATTTTTCTTTCTGCTCCACTTTCTTTTTCGCATCTTTCTAATCCTCAAAATTTGCCAATAAGGCTCACCTGTCTTTTCTTTTGGGTGCTAACAGCATTGTTGCTGCTGGAAAATGATTTGGAATACCACTCCGGGGAACACATTCTCATGCCTTTGTCAGCTCATTCATGGTATGCACTATAAATCATCAAACTTTACTTAATCCCCATTTTGTGGTTTTGGATCTCATTTTTGAGAAATCTTTGCAGTCTTCTTTATGCTGTGTACACGATATTTGTACATGTGTGTGTATATACATTCCTTTCTGATTCTGCGGTTGTCCTCATATTTTTGAAGTACTTTATTTCTGGGGGGAGCTGGTACTTCTCAGAGAAGTTATGCATGCAGGTTACGCGTTTTTGTTTATTTTTCTTTCTATTTTCTTCCAATAGTGTCATTTTTAGAAGAATTTTAATTTTCTGATTATGCAGACAAGTTTTTGGATGAGAACAAAATTCTGATGTCATACTATATTGTGTAGAAACTGGGACAGGGTAGAATAGGTGTCATATTTGGTGTAGCTTATCATGTGCATTGTAAACAAATGAGAGGGATGGTGGTTTATTTTCATGCTCCTAGAATGGTTTATTTATGAGCTGATATGAATTGTTGAATGCCTGCGCCTAAACTTGGCACTAAGAGTGGAGCTAGCAATACAAACTAGCTTTTCTAGACTCTTTTGTGAATAATATTTTAGCCACTCATTTTACAGTGTTCTAAGCCAACTGTGTTGGATCACAGTTTCACATTCTCTAGATACTCCTCGCTCCATGATTCATCAATAACCTCACTCAATCAAGTGAAACTGCAGAGCACTGACTGAGAAGTCACTCAAGAGTTTTGATGGCTCAAAAGTTTGTGAGGACTTTGTTAGTCTGGTGCAGGCTTGTTACGCATCACTTTTATATTATTTATGTTTAGGGTTATATTTTAAGTAATAATGGGCTTTAGGCCTGTAGGGTTAGGGTTAGGGTTATTTATCTATTTAAGTTGTTCATTGTCCATTGTTAGGGTTATCTTGGGATCAAAGTATTTTGGCGGTTATAAGCTAAGCGAGAATATTTCCCAAGGAGAACTTCGGTTCTACAGCAGATTTGCTGGGCAAGATTTATCCTGTAAAGTTATCATATATATATATATATTATATATATATATCATTTATTTCTTTCATCAATCCCTTGACTCTATCAAGGCTTGGTTAAGCAAATTAAAGGTCTAATGAATTTTTTGTCACTGTATTACAATGCATTTTATCTTTGTCTGATCTAGTATTTTCTTTTACGCTCTTTATCTGCTAAATATATGCACTATCACTTTTCTATCAACTAGTAGCTTATCATGCTTTAAGTGTGTACTGTGAATGTAATTTCCCACCATTGCTTTCCTAGCTTTCCATTTTTTGCTTTTGGAGACCTTCATTCATCATGTAATTTTGTTTTTTCTTTGCAAATAGTCTTGAAAGTGTGGTGTTGTCATTTATGACTTCTGTGCAAGCAAGGAGCTTAAACAATAACGAAGTAGTAAGCCAACAGTAATAGGGACACATGAAATACCAACTTTCAAACTCATGCACTGTGGGAATTTCAAATTTTCTGAGCTTGAAATGTTCTGTTGGGCTTGTTCTGAAACATTTGAAACCCTTGACGTGTATGATCTTTTTGGATAGGACAATCTGAAGTTTGTAATTTTAATTGAGATATAGTAGCAGAATAGATGAAGAAATTCTGACATACTATATTTCACAGTTAGGTAAAAATTAACAAATTTGTGCACAAGGTTTGGGCCTTTACATATTGGTAAAAATTAGAGTATTGGACTATTTTGACTGATTTCTGGCAAACACTTTTGGAAAGTGAAACAAAGCCTGCCTTGTTGGAGACTCATTGGAGTAGCCACTTCAAGTGTCCTGATGTCCAAGAATTGTACGTGTCGAATTTTGGAAGATATTTTGGTGTCTTGATGGCTCTTGTACTTTAGTATGATAAAGTTGAATATCATGGAACCCCACTAAGAACGTTCAGATATTTTTATGGTCTTTAATCTCATAAATGCATGCGTTGTTTACACTTGTTTGAACATATTGATAATCTGTGCTAAGATGGTCTGATATATATTGTCCACCCGTTCAGTGGTCGCAGTTGAGTGGAAATTTCGGGGATACAAACCAAAGTGAATTGGTTGCTTTACCTCATATGCCCTTGCCTTTACGAAATACTTCTTGGCTCTTGTCGACACAAATGATGCAAGTGAGAATTATTACAGTAGTATCTTCCATTACTTTGAACTTTATTTTTGGCCTTTGCAATGTTTACCTTCCTAGATATTAGGTTCTTACCTTGGTGAATATGACTTAATACTAAAGCATGTGAACAATTTGGTTTCGTGATGAAAATAAATAAATAAATATACACACACACACACACATATATATACACACTAAATGAAAGGACTCCTATCCTATGTGTCTGCCCAAGGGAGCTTTGGGTTAACACATGGCTTCTTCTGGTGCTTGGATTGCTTACGTGTCAACCTCTCATGCTTCCGGATGACACATAAGCAACCAAACCTACTTAATTAATTTTTACTCTAATTGAAACTTACCTTAATTAATTTGTACCCTTATTAATTAATTAATTCCTACCATTATTTACACAATCACAATACTAATAAAACCTCAAAAACGCAGTAATCAACAAAATTATCGGCACCCTCAATCAAATCTTCTCCCATTTTTGAAATCCTAAAGAATAAAAAATATCCTTTTTACGATAGAAAGTTATCTGAAGTTTATTCCATTTCTCGGTTGGAAGATTATGCATTCAATTTGTCTACACTTTCCGCGCGTGCTCATAAAAGTTCAGTGTCATCCAAAAAAAAGCGCATCATCATCATCTAAGATTGCTGCTTGATCAATGCACTAGAATCTCGATTGTTTCTCATATTGGCAAAGTTCTATGAATTGTGTAAAATTCGCTTCTTTTGATCTATGTATGTAATTTCATTGATTTTTATTATCATTGATGTTGGCTTTGTAATCCATGTGAACAGGTTATGAGAAGCAGTGTACCTAAGTTTTGTGCAGTTGCTTTAACTCTAAATGATTTAGGGTGAGTCTTTTTAGTGCCAAAGCCTATCATATATCTTCATGAATTTTTAGTGCCGGCAAAAATATTCATCTTTATAGATTTTGGGCTTAGATGATTGTTCTGCCTATCGTTGCCCATTTTAATTGAAATGGTTAAAGATTTTTATGTTATTTATTTCACCTTGTAGCTGATGTCGGCTTTTGACTGCATTTACTCCAATAAGAAAATTTCCAGCTGAATTGTTCCCCAGAATGATTAATACGCCCTTTCAAAACTTAAGAAACAAATGACTTGGAATTCATGTTTAAAGTTATGGGATGGATTCAAAATGGACTTTTGTATTTTTTTTTTTTTTTTCGTGACAATTCAAAACCAAGTGGCATGAGGAAATTATACATTTCCTATTCATATGGTCTATGAATGGCCTAGAAGTTCTAATAATCATTTTTTTTTCTTCTCTTTTCTGACAATGTAACTAGGGTGGGTTTCTCAGACACTTTTATAAAATCACCAAACTTTAACACTATTTAAATAAACCTATTTGTAATAGATATATGGGCATGCACATCCTGTTTTGTTTATTGATTGGGGTCTTAATGATTGCATGCTACCTAGGTGTTGTCTTCAAATTGGTTGGTATAAATAATCAACCTCGCATAAAGCTTTCTGAAGATGTTTCAAAGGTTTGAATTTTGATCGATCCTCCTCTTATCACGTCATGATTGTATTACGGATCATTGAGCTCTGGTTTTCAGGTCTCAGTTCCATGCAAAAAAAGATGTCTACAGGTTATATGGGAAGGAAGGTTATGCTCTTGCTGACATAATGTCAGGGGAGAATGAACCACCGCCAAAGGTATTTTCTGATATATGCTATTGTCCTATCAGTTTTAGTGCTTTCACCTGAACATTTTTTCTTGGTCCCAAAGAAAATTTGGTACGTGTACCAGTTTATACAAATAAGTAAGAACTAAAATTCTTCTTTCTTGTTAAACTGTTACAACATGATGATGTGCAAGATTAGTAAGTGACACACATATATTGCTATATTATGTGCGTGGTCATAGATAACACTTGATAATTGGTCACGAGCACTTAAATTCTATCCGCCAACTCCTATTACATGTCAATTAGCTGCTTGCTCTGCTATGATATGGCAAGTAGGGGAACGATTACTGTGTCGCCATCCTTTTAATGAGTCCAAGAGAGCATATGTGGTGCCACAGCATGTAGGGGAGCTTCAGAAGTGCTTTTGGCCTGGCTGATCAGGTAGTTGCCGGTTTTAATACCTAAAAAACAATAATCCATATACAACATCGAAATGGTCATTATAATACCTTGCCTTTTGAGTCCTGTCCTTACTTGCATTAACCTTAATTTGTATAACCTATCTAAATGTTAATTTAACCTTCAAAATAAATCGTATGGTGTACGTACTTGTATGAAAAACTTGGTACTTGGCATACGTTTGATTACTAATTCCTCTAGACAATATTTATTTCCGAACACTATAGGAAAAGATTGAGAAGAGTTACCACCAGTTAAACTGATCAGAGTACAGTGCAGCATTAACCAACTAGGCCAGATGCGACCCGATCACATGCGGAAGTTTAACCCAACGCCATACAGGGTAGGTACATTCACTATGTTACTTGAATAATAATTGTACTTGATTTTCTTGTAACCAACTAAAAAGGGGCCCACATTGCCAGTGTCCTCCACGGGCTCTTCGAGGAAACCTCGAATGTGTGTATCCGAGAAAATCGGTACAATGAATGAAGGGATGATGAGAGTTGGCAAGTACTTGACCCGTTACTTGGAGGTTCGTCAAAGAAGGTTATTGCTTGCTGTGACGATTAAATCGGACGAGGGCTTTCTCAATGATGATTGAAATTGCGTCGCAAGCAAGCAGTAATTTCAGTGCGTACACCACTGGGTAAGTAGTTTCTGTAGATCTCGTTGACAAATAATCGTGGTTTGTGCTTGCTTTTATTTTAAGAAAAATAATTTTTAGTTTTTTGACAAGTTATTTTTCGCTTTGCTGCATTTATATATCTAATGCTACCTCCATTTATAAATAGATAGATGTGGTTTGAGGGGAAAAAATGTTTTCCAATTTTACAATGTCCATGTAAATTTGCACTAATCTTTAATTGTTTACCCTAAAGATTGGGAAGACAAAAAGTAGGAAATAGACCAACATTTTGACAAGGGTAATATGGTCATTAAGTTTCAGTCTGTGTGCACAACATAAAATATCTATTGAAAATGGAGGTAGTATTTATTTTTGTAGAACATCTCTAATTTATTGTTTCGTGTGGTGTTTGATTTTTTGCATGGCATGCTACTACGTCCTTTCATTCAACTATTGTTTTAATGTGCCTTCACTCACCTTTTTCCAGGTAATGAAATCTTGGATTTTAGTCATGAAAATGCTGAAGAAATTGTTTGAATTTGAAGGAAAATGAAAGAACTATTAAATTTATGCTCTTTACATAGTCCAAAAAAGAAAATGCAATGGACTTTAAAGTCTTCCATCCCTTTTTCCTCATTTGTTGTCATTAATCTGTCTTTCAATTGCTGTATAGATATAAGTAATTGTTTAATGTTTGCTTCATTTGCTAGCAAAACAAGAAAGAGGCTCAAGTGCTTCTTCAACCTTGAGGTCGTCAACGAAACAGAGGGAAAATTAGAGCTGGAAGGTACATTATTTATTTAACTATGTATATATTTTAATCTTTTTTTCCTTTTATGTATATAAATATTTGAAACTAAAGTTATGATCATTACAAACATACACAGACACGAGGACGAGAGAGCATCTGAAGGGGATGTCTCTTTCTGAAGGAGCAAAAATCGAGATTAAATCTTTGTTAATCTTACTCGTGATGCTCGTGCAACAAGTTTCGTGTTTTGTTTGTGATTTATCTGTGAGTTTATTCGGAGCACATCTTCAAATAGTACTAGTAGTTGTGAAAAGAACATTTTTTGCAATCTTCAATGGAGAATTTTAACATTAGATAATAAAGAATAAAAATGTTTTTTTTTTCTATTATTATTCTTGATAATAAACAATTGAATTCTAACGTTGCCCTGTTAGTAATTTCATCTTGAATGAACAAATGACATGGTATTGAATTCCAGCATTTCAATAGAAATGCTAAAAATATCCGAGATGTGAAAGGGATTCTGAAAATCGAGTTTTTTCCTGAATTACTATATTTTTGCCATAATAAAAGCAAGAAAAGTGGACTACTTGAATAGATAGATGTACCATTGCTTTAAACTACGCAACATTTATAGACATCATTTCTCAGCTCACCAAACCCCTCGTTGGAAATGAAAAAACTTCCCCAATTCCCCACGAATCGCCCACTTAATCAAATCAAAAGTAGATCAAAATAGACAAGCGAATCATTCAAAGCCGTCCGATCAACGGTCGCGTGGTCCAGCACCACACATCTCGAGGGGCGTAGCTGTGTTATCCTGCTGACACGTCCATTATTCCAATCCTAGACTCTACTACTATTTTACTTGCCGTGGGATACTTAGATGTCTGACGTAGTATGACGTGGGTTAGGTCCAATCAATTGGGTGTATACTTGTATGTATATCATCATGGATCATCATAATTCATACATGGTTGATGGTGCATAGTCAACTGTCAACTTTATGCTAAACGAGACACGAAAAATTAATATGAAATATTACATTGTATTTATCTTTTTCTTGTAAATTCATATTTCATACTAATCTCGTTAATCACGAATAAAAATTTACAAATAGATATATATGTGAAACATAGTATTGCATTATGAATATTCATCTTAGAGTTCATGCAAGGATCCGGCGTATGATATGAGTTGCCGGTTCCAGTGGTCCCTAGCCTACCGTAGGCTTATGTAGGGGCTTTTGATAAGACATTTATATTCCATGATATAGTGCCACGTGGAAAGGTCTATTTGAGGTGACGTTTAGATCGGTTGCTGAAAGGTGGTTTGATTCTGCTGACTACAAATTTAATTTTGTTGTATTATAATTAAAGACAAGGAGAATGTGATGTTCTTGCACGCCTGACTATATTTTATATTATGTACTTAAAAGTTAGAACATTTTGGTGATACTCACTAATAGTGGTTTAAAAAAAAATCTATTCGTTAAGTTTATAACAGTTATTTAATTAATTGCTTGGTACGCTCAAGAGCCTTCAAATCTAATTCTTATTTGGCGCACCCCTGCACTCCTGTATTAAAAACGATATCATTTTCATATGTGATATCAGATTCTCGCGTATGCTCCGCTCCCCCTCCTTGAACTTTGAAGATTCTATTCTATCCAAAAAAAAATTTAAAAATGCAGTTCTTACTCCAAACATCCTCCCTGAATCTCGAGCAAAATCCACCATAAATCGGAAAAAGAACCATGGGTTTTTATAGGTTGTGCTTTGATTTTGATTCAAGATCATTTTTAACTTAGACGTTTAAAAGTACATAGTGTTTTTAGTTTTTGTGCTTCAATCTTGCTTCAATTAGGCAATACAGGTAAAAAAAAATAAAATGAAATTGTCCGTTACAATGATTTTACAATGTTTTTCCAATTTTAGGCTTCAATTATGTTTGTTTTTCGTCCATAGCGGCGATATTACATCTTTTTTTTTTTCCTGCTTCGATTCACGCTGATTTTACAGATTTTACAGTGGTTTTGAGTTTTGTGTTTTGATTGTACCTTATTTTGTGTATGACTCTAAGTTTGACATCACTAGATACATCACACTTCATCAATGTATACATTGCATGAAATATATCTTTTAGTTAACCACTCTTGTGTTATGTACATCAGTTGACAATTATGGACTGTCATTTTCAAGTTGTGTATACATCACGTTAGATATAACATTTGTGTTATATACATTACTTGGAAACATTAGATACATCACGTTACATCTTTGTGTACATTGCATATGAAATATGTCTTCTGTTGATCGTGCGTGTCTTATGGCTTATGTGTATCAGTTGACAATAGTAGATATGTCACTCTATAGCTCTGTATACATTGCATAATATAATAAGTCATATTTTTTAGTCATGTGTTATTCACACCACATCACACCAGTAGATACATCACTATGCAGTTGTCCGTACATTACTAATAGAACACATTTATTTATTTTTACTACATGCAACATAGTAAAATGAGAATAATAAGGGCGAATAGTGACGACATGACTATAAATGAAATTAAAAGGGCACAATTATCAAATATAGTAACATAAAAACTCGAATTAGAGTAGAAAAAATAATGGAAAAAACCTACTGAAGAATATGATGAAGATGAAGAACTAGTTGTCTTATATATTAATCATATTTATGTTATGTGTACATTATTTTAAGCAAGGAATATATTTCATATGAAATTATGTTAAAGATCATATTTATATTGTATGTTCATCATAGTTATGTTATGTGTACATTATTAACATGATAAATCGACATTATATAGTATATCTTTATAAATAATATTTATGTTGTATGTACATTATATTTATCTTATATGTATATCAATAGGACACTAAATGTATATCATATAATTCTACTTCAATAGGTATATTACTTTGCGCAAATATTAAATTAACAAGATAATAAATTTACATCATATAAACTTACTGTGTACATCGTAAAAAAAATAGTTAACTTGTATGATAGGTGCATTACTTTTAACACTCATGAACTTTGAGAATACGATAAAAATATATTGTATAAGTTCCACTAAAATACATCGGGAGCAAACGAGAGAAGTTAAGTACATTTATTAAAAATACCATATATATATCAATGATGCGATAGTTTTACATCATGTAAGTAATTACAACTCTTATTAGTTTGTCCCTATAAATTGAACTAGACTTTCAAATCAAAGTACGATGTTCAGTATAATTGATCAACTCGAAATTTCCAATAATTGGGTAAACAAGATAGCCATCTCAACAATTTCAGTAAGAATATCTTACAAAATATACATTAGAAACCAACACAATGAAGATCAATCCACACTATGTAATACACATAAATCATACAAATGAATATCAAAATATATGTTAACGAAAGCATGAACATATTCTTGATTCACAATGGGAGCGCATTAGCATAATTCATATTTTGAAAATCCCTATGATGCATATCTAATATCAAAGTGATGTATCTTAATACATGGAACAATATACATATTCAATTTTCCAATTAGACCAATATATCAACAGAAAAACATGAAGTGATATATATTACTCATTACAATGATGTATAGTAAGCACAAACATAATATTACATATTCAACTACAACTGCATCGAAGGAATACGCACAACAAACAATCATAAAAAATAAAATTATACCAAAGTATGCAAAAAAATAATAATAATAAAGATGACTCGGGGGCAGGAGATGAAATTCATAAATTTAGCCACAACTATATCCAAAGAAGATGACACAATCACATAAATGGAATACATCAATTCATCCAAACGTAAAGCCGAAGATGACGCATCAACGATGTCGGGATAAACGGTCGACGTCCGAATACCTTCTTCATTCAATACATATGGAAAATTAGGTGTACCAATTTTCACAGTCTGTGCAAAATATTGAGAACAACAAAATCGAAGATGAATAAGAAAACTAGAAATCGGAGGAGAAATTCTATCAAAAATCGAAGAAAGAAATTGAAAACCAATATGAAATATGTGGGGAAAAATAAAAGAAAAAAAACCTAATTGAATATGTGAAAAGAATGAGAAAACATCGACAACTAAAACCCCCACCTTGCGCATGTGTGAAAACTACCAAGTACTAATCTGGTACGATATCGCTTTGGTGTCGAGTGCACCATATAATTTGCACCAAAATCTCGTATTTACGAAGTAATTTCTTTTATTTTATTTCATTCCCGATCAAAGCAGTTCAGGTTTGATTTCTTTAAATTTTATATAAAAAACGAACCATCAATGACAAAGAGGAAAAATAGATTTCTGTATAGAGCTTTAATTATGTGGAAATATACAAAATTGCCCACTTGTGTAAGCCCAAACTCTTTTCTACACACTACGTAGAAAAAGATGTTTTATACCCACTTTTGAATTTGAAAAGTCTAAAATATCCTTCCCTTCCATCAGTCGACCCAAACAATCGTCCCTAACAAATATAACATAGTAATCTTATCTTAATCTTAATCTTATCTTTTCACTTCTTCTTCTCCGGCGATATCAAACAAGAAACCGGCGACTTCGAAACAAAACAAACAAAATGTCTGAGTCTGAGAAAACCCTAGGTGCGAAAGGGAAGAGGAAGATAAGTGGGGAGGCTAGCAACACGAAAAGGACAAAAAAGAACTACGCCGATCCGCCGCAACGAACACGCCATTCCGGCCCCCGAGGTAGAACTAATTAGCCACCTGAATATTGTTGCTATTTTTTTTTGGCTGGTTGAAGGTCAGATTCTTAATAGGAAATTAAGGTCAAGTTGTTCACTATTTTAGATCGAGTTGTTCAATAATTTGGGGTGGGTAGTTGAGTTTAGGTCGACCGAAATATGTTTGGGACGAGAAGTCATAGTTATTTGAGTCGGGTAGTTTCATATTTAAGGCAATCAGGTTTATTCGAGTCGACCCGAGCACGTGTATGTATGTCTTGGTCTAATCGTTTAAATATTTGGGTCGAGTCGACTCACGTTTGACTCGAGTTGTTTTATTAGGATCGAAAGCTACAAAATTCTTAAATTTCATGAAAAACAGTTTGGGCCGATAGGTGATAATTGTTTGGGTCGATTGGTTAATAATGTTTGGGTCGAGACGGTTTGTTAGGAGTGATCAGTGCAAACATTTAGTTTTAGGCGAGAGGTTCATTTAGGGTCGAGCAGTTCATGTTTTTTGGGTCGGTCTGTTCTATTTGGGTCGAGTAGTATTTAATTCATCTGAGTTATATGTTTATTGTTATATTTTATATTTCTTTTTTCAGGATAATCGGGAGTGGAGATGG
The DNA here is from genome assembly GCA_014905375.1 of Phtheirospermum japonicum. Classification (NCBI taxonomy): domain Eukaryota; kingdom Viridiplantae; phylum Streptophyta; class Magnoliopsida; order Lamiales; family Orobanchaceae; genus Phtheirospermum; species Phtheirospermum japonicum. The sequence continues at coordinate 727,813 of BMAC01000165.1, forward strand.
AAGGAGGAACGATTTTGGTTAAAAAAAATCAAATGTCTTGGGCAGATGTCAATGATGACGATGATAGCCGAAAGATTGCGGGAGATTGATCGGTTAGAGGCATTTCAAGAGTCCTGTTTCGGACATTTTTTTAGGCTTCCGAGGGAGAGTAGTATGTGTGGACCAGTATTAGTTGGTGATCGAAGAATTCTTAGCACTCTAAGAAATCTTCTCCGCAATAGTACGGAGTCGATTGTAGAGCGGTAAGCTTTCCCGAGTCGTGTCTCTCGAGGATAGATATAATCGGCGGTTGGTGGTTTTAGTTATTCTCTTGTTGAATTAAATTACACTAATATACTCCTAAGAAAGTATTAAGTCATTGAGTGGGTTTGAGTTTTATGCTAAAACCTGAATTTAAAAAAAAAACACTTTAATGAAAATAATGAAAATGAGGGTTTAGGGTGTTCGGTTCGTCTCCACGATTAATCGGTTTTCGCCGAGCACTTAATCCACGATTCGGGGTTGTCAATCCCAAATTGTCGATTAAGTATTGAGGTCGTCAATCCCAATTCTCGACAAGCTCCGACTAATGGTTCTAAACGAACCTAAACCCTAAACCCGTAATTACTAAACTAATTGCATCAATACAAATTAAAGCTTGCTTGAGAGTAATTAATTAATGACATGAAGGCTTGCACATTGAAGGGGGAATTGGAGGGAATTCAAAAGCTTTGAAATCGAAAGTGTGCGAAAGCATTAAATTGGAGGAAAGTCAAATTACCAAAGAGGAAAGCTTCATACATATTTTAAAGACTAAGAGCATGTCTAACTAAAAGGAGTAAAAATCTTGAAAATAAAAGCATTAATGGAGTTTTGCAAGAACAAGAAGAGCAACAAGCTATAAAATTAAACTACCAACACCAAGGCAAAATCGACAACACAAACATAACACAACATAAAAGAGAAGGATTACTACCAATTTTGCATTCCAACAAAAACTTCAAGTCTTCAACAACAACACCACAAATGAAGGAGGTGTCACCCACTCCAACAATTGCTTCAAAAACAACTAACTAACTACTAACTAACAACTAACTAGCTAAGCTAAACTAGATTAACCACTAAGCTACCTAAACTACATAAGCTAAGAATTTAAACTAGGGTTCTTGAGCAATGGAAAAGTAAAGGCTTGAAGGAAATGGAGCAAGCCCCAAATTCCAACAAGGAAGGGTTAGGATAAGGTTGGAGAAGGTTGGGCTTATTTATATAAAAACGCAGGGGCAAAATCGTCAAAAAGTGATAAAATCCCGAGCTGGACTGCGTCTCAGTCGATCGACTGAGGAGCAGTCGATCGACTAGGGGTCAGTCGATCGACTGCTTTCAAAAATTCTCCGAACGTTCTGCCCTCCAGTCGATTTCAACCCCTCAGTCGACCGACCAGTCGATCGACTACAACTCAGTCGATCGACTGGAGTGCAGTCGATCGACTGACAGACAGCTCCAACTCATTTTCTCATTTTCGCTCCCCGACAACGGCGCCAAAATTTGATCGAAGACTTCTTAGCACTCTAAGAAATCTTCTCCGAAATAGTACGGAGTTGATTGTAGAGTGGTAAGCTTTTCCCGAGTCGTGTCTCTCGAGGATAGATATAATCGGCGTTCGGTGTTTTAGTTAATCTCTTGTTAATCTAAGTTACACTAATCCACACTAAGAAAGCATTAAGTCATTGATTGGGTTTGAGTCTTATGGTAAAGCTTTGAATTTAAAAGTAGACTTTAATTAAAATAATGAAAATGAGGGTTTAGGGTATTCGGTTCGTCTCCACGATTAATCAGTTTTCGCCGAGCACTTAATCCACAAGTCGGGGTTGTCAATCCCATATGTCGATCAAGTATTGAGGTCATCAATCCCAATTCTCGACGAACTCCGACTAATGGTTCTAAACGAACCTAAACCCTAAACCCGTAATTACTAAACAAACTGCATCAATTTAAGCTCACAATTAAAAGAGGATTCATGGAGGGAAAAATCAAGATTTTGAAATTGAAATAGTCAAAGAGCATTAAATTGAACAAGACAAATTACCAAAGAAGCAAAACTCATACATCTTTCAAGAGCTAAAAGTTTGTCTAACTAAAAGAGGTAAAAAGCTTGAAAAGAGCATTAATGGAGTTTTTGCAAGAACATGAGCAAACTAAAATCTAGAAATGAGAAGTTGAAGAACAAGGCAAGAACAACAACACAAACTAAATCTAAAAACCAACACAACAACAAGAACAATTAATCAAGAACAAAGCATAATAATAAAGGGAAAGGACACTACCAAATTGCATTGAACACCAAGCTCCAAATCTTCAAATTACAAGCTCCACAAATGAAGGAGGTGTCACTAACTCCAACACTTGCTTAGGAACAACTAACTAACAACTAACTAACTAAGCTAAACTAAATTAACTACTAAGCTAGCTAAAACTACACTAAACTAGGGTTTATCATTGCAAGGAAATGTAAAGGCTTGAAGGAAATGGAGCAAGCCCCAAATTCCAACAAGGAAGGGGATGGATAAGGTTGGAGAAGGTTGGGCTTATTTATACACAAACACAGGGGTAAAAACGTCAAAAAGTGATAAAATCCGGAGCTGGACTGCGTCTCAGTCGATCGACTGGCAGTCGATCGACTAGGGGTCAGTCGATCGACTGCTTTGAAAAATTGGCCAACCTTACTGGACTCCAGTCGGAGGTCCAGTCGATCCTGATGAGTCAGTCGATCGACTGGCAGTCGATCGACTTGCTCGGCTGCTCCGGCTCAATTTTCTCGTTTCGCTCTAAACGTCCGTCGGTTTGTCGCTCCTCGTTCACACTGTGTTTCCTTGCATTTCCATTCCGATTGGAGTCAAAAGAGATGCCCTGAGTGTGCACGAGACCCACTTGGTCATCCTACGGCCAAAAATACGAAAAAGGGTGAAAAAGTACGAAAAACGACTAAAAATCGCACAAAGGCTGCAAAACCCTAAAACTAACAAAATAGGCCAAAACGACTCATAATACCTATAAAAGAAAGCAAAACACACGCGAATGCGACACAAAAAGGTAACCAAAATACGTACAAAAAAGTACAAATCAACCACCCCACACTTAGAATGATTGCGTGTCCTCAAGCAATACTAATCTAGAATTACAAAACTACCCCCGGGTGATCCTAAACTAATGCACAAAACCTAATTCGAGACGTCTTATGCTAAAATGATTGTTATCTCGGCTAAAAGGGCGACAAAGATGTCTTGACAAAGAAAGTTTAGATCGACTCCCGAAACCTAAAAGCACTAGGTAACCCTCCAAATCGGTCCCCTCGTCCTTGCCCCGGCTAAGATCTATCCACGGTCGAACCGTTAATCGGCTCCCTACTAGCCTCGATCGTCTACAACTCTCTTTAACAAACAAAATCTAAAAAGAAGGAGAAAGAGAAAGCGTGCAAGAGTTGCACGTTTTATTACTTAATGACTACAATGATTTATAACTTATCCTTGTTTTATTCATCATCATTTTTTTCTTCTTTTTTTTTTCTTTTTTCTTTTTTTTTCTTTTTTTTTTGGTACCCAAGAAAATAAGGTACTTAAATACAAGATATATACAAAGAGAAATCAACGTCTCCGATCACTTGTTGCTACTAGCAACTTACAATGTTTTCGATCGAGCACATGGAGCAATTGACGACTCCAAAATACAAAATAAAATCCTATAGAGAGTGTTCGACGACGAGGCTAGTTGAGGAACTAGTTCTATATGAGCTCAAGTATAGCACGAAGCTAAAGCCGAATAAAGTTCCCAACGAGTCATATTACCTAAGTACACTAAATCCGATCGAAAATCTAAACTCCCTAACCAAATCATCAAAACCGCGTCACTTCGCCAAGGATCCAAGCAAAAATAACACACACGCTACTCAAATTAACACAAGCAAGCATGCATCAACATAAAAATCCTAAGACGAACCCTAAGAAATTTATTGCGCAGAGAGGTGTTGATGAAAAATCCACAGGAGAGGAACAAATACGAGAGATGGTTCCGTGTAAACCATACAAATATCCATTTTTCGAAAATGGAATTTTGTATGGTTTCAGGGCTTCCGTTCGGGACATCCCCTTTCGACCCACAGGATGTAGTTTTACAAATTCCCCATGAGAGTTTATATAAACGGATGTTTGAAGGTGAGATTGTCCGTGCAATAGAATTGCAAAACAAGTTTGAGGATGGAGTTTTCGATGCCACACCTGACGACGCAGTGAAAGTGGCAAAAATATTAGTACTGGTGTTGTTGCTCTATGGGGTTGATTACAGGGCACCCATAGATTTTTGGATTTGGGTGTTAGTTGAGGATTCAGAATTGTGGGACAAGTTTCCGTGGGGAAAGTTCATCTTTCAGCACTTGTGCCACTATTTGGAGTCCATGGAGACGCATGTCTCTGGACAGTATAAAATCTATGCATTCCCGATGGCACTTCAGGCAATAAGTGTGAGATTTTCCTAATTATTTTTTTGTTATTATTTTCATAGTTGTGTTTTTTAATCTCGTTGTTGTTTTGTATTCTTATTTGTCGATTATTATTTAAAATGTCAGTGGTGGGCGTATGAGAGCATTCCCGCCTTAGGGAGTCGTCTTGGGAAGCCATCAGGGACTGCGATGACAATTTCCAGAGGCGTTCGGTGGCGTTGTTCAAAGAATACAAATGTCAACTTGGATTTTCTGAGCAGAGTTGATGTAAGTACTTTCCGATATTGTTATTCTTAATAGCAATATGTATAGGTCCCATTAAAATTTAAATTTTAAAATATTAAATGGATTGATATCGTCATCTAACAGTGTGTGCAGATCAAGTCATCTGAGGAGGAGAGGAGACAACCATACATGGTTGATATTGACATGGACATATTGGATGGAATCCAATATTCCCATGGTGGTGTTGAGAAAAAGGCTAAAGAACCGAAGTTAAAAGCAGCGGTTAGATTGGACCAATGCTTATTGAATCATCGCGATCTTATCGAGGAGCCTGATTGGAATCCTCCTTCTCCATCGACTGATAATCCCCGTGCAACTCCACCGATGAGAACCCCGCAACCGTCGACGAGCACCCCTCCACCAGCAATGCGGACGAGCAACCCCTCTCCACCGAGGATGAGGCCACCTCTATCGGTAGTTAGATTTTATTGGATTTCAAATGTTACCTCTATTTATATTTTCAACACGAAATTATATTTGATTTTGATTTAATTTCTATCCTTTTCTATCCTCATATCTGAAGACCGTGGTGACTGAGATAATTATCCGATTCGAGTCTACGACATCCATAGCGGCGACAGAGGCTGTGAGTAGAATCGAGTTGGTAGAATCTGTAGCTATCAGCTGATTCGAGTCTACGACATCTGTGGCTGCGACTGAGGCTATCAGTCTAATCGAGTCGGCATCATCTGTAGCAACCGCAAACGTTCTCAACCGGATTGAGTCGGTAGCGATGATCGAGTTGGCTGCTGCACGGGCTGTGGAGATGATTGGCGAGGCTTCATCACGACCACGTCCCAAGGATGTACCGAGACCTACCAGAGATATGAGGGAATTGCTTTTGATATTTAGATATTACTTCATTTAATTAATGATTAACACTTTCTAATATTGCAGATTCCTTCTCCTCCACCATCCATTGTGCCATCGTCCGATGAATTTGAGCCTAGAAAGTTGTTCGAGACACCTCTACCAGGGAAGCCTGATCTGTATAGTTTTAAAGGTGTCATCCAATCAACTCAAACAACGACACTTGCCCGTAACTAATTACATACGTCGCCCAAAATACCCACCCCATCGGCGTAAACAATTGAAGTGTCATCCCCATAAATTCAAATAGAGAATTAACTACACGCCCCAAGCTAAGCCAATCGACCCTAACTAATTACAGTCGTCGACCCAAATACCCAATACCCCTCGGCCCAAACACTTGAGGTGTCATCCCCTGAAAATAAATTCAAATAGAAAATTAACTACACGCCCAAAGCTAAGCCATCGACCCTAACTAATTACAGTCGTCGACCCAAATACCTAATACCCCTCGGCCCAAACACTTGAAGTGTCATCCCCTAAAAATAAATTCAAATAGAAAATTAACTACACGCCCCAAGCTAAGCCAATCGACCCTAACTAATCACATTCATCGACCCAAATACCCAATACCCCTCGGCCCAAACACTTGAAGTGTCATCCCCTGGAAATAAATTCAAATAGAAAATTAAAGGGAAAAACATTCTTTGCCACCTGTACTTGTAGCGTTTTTATGGTTTGCAACCTAATATTTTTGTTGTTGTTATTAACAACCCAAAGTATGTGGGTTTTGCTCTTTGCAACCTTCAATCTATTTTTCATTCAAAAAGTCGTTGAATCGAAGCACGTAAACCTCATGCCTCATCGCCAATTATTATGTTGGGCAATGTTTTCATGTTTTTAGAATGAGGCATGAGGTTTACGTGCTTCGATTCAACCATTTTTTGAATGAAAAATAGCCTGAAGGTTACAAAGAGCAAAACCCGCATACCTTGGGTTGTTAATAACAACAAAAAAAATTAGTTTGAAAACCATAAAAATGCTACAAGTACAGGTGGCAAAGATTTTTTCCAAAATTAAATTTGGATTTTAAATTAAAAAATTCAAGAAAGATTCAATAAATATACCATACATTAACTTTTTTTATTCTTAGTTGCAACAATGGTCGTGTACAATAACACTGACAAAGTACAGTAACTATGACCATCACCACAACAGTGAGATTGACCACAACAGTGGCATTGACATGTACAACAGCACTGAACCTGTACATTTACTATGACCATGACCACAACAGTGAGATTGACCACAACAGTGGCATTGACATGTGCAACAGCACTGAACCTGTACATTAACTATGACCATGACCACAACAGTGAGATTGACCATAACAGTGGCATTGACATGTGCAACAGCACTGAACCTGTACATTAACTATGACCACAACAGTGGCATTGACATGTACAACAGCACTGAACCTGTACAATAACTATGACCACAACAGTGAGATTGACCACAACAGTGGCATTAACATGTACAGCACAAGATAGTCCATTCTCGCTATAAATATGTATTGCAACACATTAGAAGAGTCATCACTTCATCCAATTCCCACGAATATGAGTTTGGGTCTTCAAGCCACAGTCTACAATGAAAATAAGACCACGTGGACTCTTCCAATGGACACTTTGCTTATTGAATGTCTCGTGAACCAGTACAACAATAATAACTGGTTCATTGATGACAAAAATAACACTTATGCCATATTGGCTGGGAGATCTGTGGTCATTTCACAATTCTCGGTTAAGCTAACTTACAATGAGGTTAGTCAACGTGTCAAACACCTAAAATATCGTTATACCTTCTTCGAGCAAATCATTCGAACCCCGGGTGTCACTTGGGATCCTGCATCAAAAGTTGTGCATGCAACTAAGCAACAATGGATGGATTTTGCACGTGTACATATTCAACTTTGTGTTATCAACAGTTTGTTTTTGAATTCTTAATTAAAAAGCAGTTTCTTTGCAACTAGGTTGATCCTGAATTATCAAAAGTTTACAGAATTGAACAAGAGCCACTATACCTGAAGGGGATGTGCACAATTTTTATGCAACGACCAAGCTTGATTCCAAAATCACGTATGCCTCAACGACCAATGTTCAATTACTCGGGCGGCGAAGGGACTTCACAAACAAGGAACAAATGCAACAAGTAGTAGCCTTTTATTGTTATTATTATCGGTATGAAGAATGTCAGTGTCTTCTACCGTAGGTCGTGCATTTGTTGCTCGAGTGTTTTATTGTTATTTTATTTTATATTATGGTTGTTATATGTATAAGGGCTTCTACCGTAGGTCGTGCATTTGTTGCTCGAGTGTTTCAGTCGATAAACTGCTTAACAGTCGATCGACCGCGACGCTGAGACTTCGGGAATTTTGAGCATTTTTGACGATTTTGCCCCTACAAACAACTATAAAAAGCCTACATCTTGCACCTATGAAGAAGACAACTCCCCTCCCAACCCAAGCTAGGGTTTGGGATCAAAATTACTCTCATGCTATTGGATAATTCTCTTTCCTTAGGTTTTAGATTCAATTTCAATTTTTGATGTAATTTCTTTTCCTAGTTTTAGATTTACTTTCATGCTTGGCCTTGGGTTTGTAAGTCTAAGAAGAATGTAAATACTCCTTTGAATTGTTACTTTTGATTGCAATTACATTCAAGTTTTGTTTCATTTCTTAATTCAAGTAAGTTTCCTTTCAATTTAATGTTTTATGCTTTAATTCCATGCTTTGTTCTTCATTTCCATGCTTGTTCTTCATGTTATGCCTTTTGCCTTAGCACCTTGATTTCTTGTTAGATCTTAAGAATTGGATATGGAATCTAGACGAGTGACACATCTAGATCATAGATCAAGTCTTAGATCATCTTGATTTTGAGTTGTTCTTGTGCTTTATTTGCAATTTAATTTTCATGCATAGTTTTAGGTTAAATCTTAGATCTACTCTTTATTGCTTGTTATTTTTCTTAAATTTTTAAACTTTCATGTCAACTTTTCTTGCTCTTTATATCCATGATTTCAGTTTTTGCTTATTTGCATTATTTAGGATTTTATGCATAGTTGTACCTTGTGCATGCATACTTGTACTTGGTGAAACAATGCTTGTTTTTACTTGTTTTCATTTATTTTCAATTAAGGCATACGACCGAGGCATCCTACCAACTTGCAATCCCAGTTCCTAGCTTAGTTTAGTTAGTTTAATTACTTTATTTTCATTCTCCTTTTATTTTTTCAAGCTTGAACACATTGAATCCTTCAATTGAATCGAATTCCGATAATACCAAGCCATGAACCCGTTGATCTATTTCAACACCACGAAAACTCATCTAACAATTCTCCTAGAACTTATGGATATTATATTCCCTCTTCATATATAATATTAAAATTTAAAAAAAAATGTTAGAAATATAACAGAATATAAATAATACAATCTTGCATTTGGATTTCCCATGCACAAATAATATAATAATGACATTACAAATAGAAGATTGTTTAAGTCAATAAAGTACATAGTAATATGTTACAACAAATTAAACTAATTGTCACTGTTATGATTAAGTACTTGAACTTGACATCTATTACGCCGATGTCCATTTTTGTCACAGTTACCACACCTAATGGGACGACGCTCACGGTGAGATGTGATGCCCGGTGGTGGTGATTCCGGTGGATTCTTGTAAGTGCAAGTAGCACGATTGTGACCAGTCCCTCTGCACCTAGAACATGTCTATGTGCGGCGGCCTCTTGAACGCGCACACACAGATGAATGTCTCCTCACTCTAGGGCGTCCAGCCTGCCTTGGATTGGCCGGTGGAAGAATAATATGTTCTCAGACTAAGGTCGGGACAAACCAATCACATGGGTGTGGCACTGGCATCACTATCAGAGAATATAACTTACGTAAAGTGCTTGATTTGTAATACTCGTGAACATACCCAAAAACAGATTGGTTCGCCTCACTGCAAATATATATATATATATATATATATATATATATATATATATATATATATATATATAAAGAGGATCGTGTTTAAAGAAGTTCGGGAAGTAAAAAAAAAGGGGGGGAAATATAAAGAGGAAAGAAATATTACAGAATGGCTCTCAAGGCATGCACACACGGGATCAAATCGTGTTGGAATACAGAACACGTGCAAGTTCACTGTCGTAAATCAAAGATGTATGAGTGAGCCGCGTCGTTCACATTAAATTGAGTTGTACAAATCACAGACACCCGCATACGCTCTCCAAATTCCCTTAGTTCCAATAACTTTTTTGCAACTACGAGTGATAGTTCATGGTCAATCTTCTCTGCTGCAGCTCGTCTTTCGTAAAACCAGACTGCATAATATTACGTACAACTTCAAGCATAGAACACACCGGCAGTTTTCTTGCCCAGAGTAATTTGGAATTCAGGGACTTAGCACTATTCGACGTCATGAACTCGTAACGACGCGCTGGACATTTAACACATGCCTATTTGTGGGGATTTGCATGAACAAGCTTCCACCAGGCTAGTGGGTCTCTCTCTTTTGTGCTTGTCATAGATGCATCGTACATCGACTCTCTATATGGTGTGCTGATTTCTTGAATAAAAGAGTAACTTCATATCGGTAACGACGCATGTTCATCTGGAGGTGAAAAGCACACAAACCATGGGGCACTGTCGGAGGATACACATTTTTATTGCATTTTCTATACTTTTGTGAGCGTCTAAAACGATCACCAGTTCCTGCGGACACCCAAAACTATCGTGCAATTGCTTCATAAACCAACACCATGACACATCGTTCTCTATATCACCAATACCGACGGCCATAGGAACTATCTGCTCGTTTCCATCTTCAGTTGCAGCAACAAACATTATACCCTTATATTTCCCTTTCAAATGTGTGCCATCAACAATAATAACAGGTCTACAACATTCTTTGAATGCGAAGATAGATGCAGCTAAGGATACAAAAGTGTATTTAAATGTACCATCATCATGTGTCTCCAAACTGGTCACCGAGCCAAGATTCTCTTGTCGAAGCATGTAGAGATAAGAAGGCAGCATTTCCCAAGACTGTTGGTGATCGCCATATATCATTGCTGTTGGATTTGATGGTACCGTAGCGCAACGGAAAACAAAATTTTTTTTTTAAATAAAAGGAATTTGAATCGTATTCAAATTGACGACGGCCCATTTTAATTTTTTCAATTAATTCAAATAATATTTTAAATACTTTATAATGGAACAATTCGATTTTCGTAAAATCGAACGAGCATGATAATATTATATTCAAAATATAAATCTCATATATAACAATTATATATACATTAACATATTAATAATTTGTATATTATATATTATATATTCATATCACATATTCATATATATAATATATACATATACTCATATTACAAATATATATATAAACAATATACATATATATATAATGCACTACTGCATGCATGCATTACATACATATATATATAACCATGCACAGCACACATATATATTACATGTATATATATATATATATATATATATATTACCATACACAGCACACATAAATCACATATATATGTTATACATATACAGAAACACACATATTTATATTTCAAACACTGCACACACATGTATATCGTATATATATACATATACTAACAACCATTCTACCTCACGGCTCGGCGAACGGCTCGGCACGGCTGGAACTCCAGCCACGAGGTGACAGGCGGGTGCGGCGAAAAATGGCGCGTCAGCAGGACGTTGGCGGACTGCTTGGCAAACTCCGGCGCGGGGCCTGCTGCGACGTGCGGCACACGACAGGGGGTTTCGGCTGTGCGGCAGGTGTGTTTTCGTCGGAACGGCACAGCAACGATGCTGTCGGCAGCGGGCTGTCTCCAGTGGCAGCAGGATGCGGCACGGTGGCACGGGAGCGCGCTGTCGGGACGGCGCAGCAGCAGTGCGACGGAGCGGCGCGCTGGGGTCCGGAAGAGCCACAGCAGCGCGGCGGAGGCGACAACAGCGACAGGCGGCCGAAGTCCGGACACGGCTGCTCGCAGTGGGTGGTGGCTGGAGGTGCTCCGGCTACGAGGCGACGGCTTGGCAGCAGCACTCCGGCGACGGGCAGCAGGCTCACACAGTGGCGAAGTCGCGACAGGCGCTCCGGCGAGAAACGGCAGCGGGCTTCGACGTTCATGACTTCGGGGCGGCAGACGAACGGCAGTGGAGTAGTGATCCGGCGGCTGCGATGCGGCATCTCCGGCGTATCGGTGTCACACACCGTATAGCCCGATGTACTCGCAACGAAGTGCTAGTTTCGTCGTGAGATTGATAACGACGTTGAATATACGAGGACCGAACGTTTCGGTGTGAAGGGGCGGCCGGCGGCAAGCGACGGCAGCTCGGAGATGGACGGCTTGGAGGCAGAGGTATTCGGTGGTTAGGGTTGCTGTTTTTCCCGTCTTCCTCTCCTTTTAAAACCCTTCTTCTTCTTTTTGTATTGTTTTTTTTTATTAAAACAAGCCCAACCCTTAATGGGTTGTGGACTGGCCCATTTGTAAAACAAATAACAAACATTTTAATTAAATACAAGAAGCCCAACTTCAATATGTGGGCTGGCCCAAAATTAAAACAAAAACAAGCCTTTTTAATTAAAAATAATACCGGCCCAATAACTATAAAGAGGCTTATTGGGCCGACCCAATTTTAAAAACAAAAAGCCCATTGGAATTAAATCATTTCTCACAAACGATAACTCCGAAAAATATAACAATTATATTTTCGCGTCCAGAATAATTTTCTCATATTTTTCCTCAATTCATAATCACAATTATGAACCTTAGATTCARTCATATTGATCTAACTGTGCTAAAATTAACATTTAATTTCTAACTATCGTTTTCAATAATCAGGAAACACGTGGTGTGACCCTCAATGGTTCGGGTGTAAGCTAGCCGTGGGTTCACAACACATTGTGATTCGAACAACATATTATTCTTATATGAACTTGTCCCTTAGAGTCCCTGATTAAATAAAACTCATTTTACTTAATCACTGGTCAAACCAAAGCCCATCGAATTATGAGAGGCGCCTAGTAACAACGCGTCACAATTCCCTAAATACAAATGAAGTGCCTGCAAGAACCTTGTGATATAGCTTATATGTAYAGTACGATCCCTTCGCGATCTATGTCCCGATTGAACAAGAGGTATTGGTTCATCGAGACCTCTTTCTAGTTCAATAACTGTGTGTACGTTCTAGGTTCAAGATAATCCGTTCGTGTGTGACTTAGAGAAACACATTTCTCCAAGCACCCCACTATCAGCTCTAGCCAGAGACTCTGAGGATTTATCAACCATCAGAACACACAGGACATCCATGACTTATCATGCGTCCGAATCCCCTACTACCATGCACAGACTTCCCACTAGATTCCCGACTATGTGAACGTTGCCCATTTTGATTGGCCTCCAAAGAGACATATAGACAGGTCACAACATAGCTGATCCTCTAGTGAAGTCACGGTGAGGTCTGGGTCTTAAGGATTAATGTTGTACGCTATA
>BMAC01000165.1:741014-771017 GCA_014905375.1 Phtheirospermum japonicum
TAAAAGATATGGAATGCCAATAAGTATAAAAGATATTATTACGAATAAAAACTGATTGTATTATAAGAGAATGGTCAGACCACAGCCACAAGTTGGCTTGTTGGTCACCTTATTCTAACAATTGCATGGGCCAAATGATGAGCTTTTAATGTCTTATTATACAAGATAGATATCCCGTGCTCAATAGCTATATCATGTTGAATTTCTCTATCCCGGAGCAAACGACCTTCCCAGACTAATTTGGGTGCATAGAGCGCAACAATAATTCTAGAAGGCAATTGTCTTGGTGCACTTATACTCGTATCAAAATGACAAGTGTGCTCAGGTTTAAATTTTGTCACCTTCCAAATGCCTCCTGATTCTGAGTAGGCGCGTAACAAGAACCCACAACCTCGATACTTGCATATGATATAGTACTGTTACTTACAAGATGCCTTCACTCGATAAGCATATTTTTGTGTTGCATTATATAATCCAACCACAATTTCCAGGTCTGATTTATTCTGAAAGGTTTTGCCGACATAAAAGTCACGACAACATGCTCACGACAACCATTCTCCTGCTCAAACTAGATCGGATCAATATCATTGGTATGAAATGACGCACCAGGAATTGTCCAAGTACTTGACCTTGGCTCGGCATGGATGTCCTCCCGATTATTAACTAACGAAGGTGGTCTTCGCACTCTTTGCCCATTATTGTCAATTGGAACATCTGAAGGTATCGAATCATCGCTCTCACTGCGATTAATGGGCTCTTCAATGAAGTATTCATCAGCTTCCCATAACATTTCATCATATATTATCTTTTGCAATACCTCAGAATCGAAGTCAATATCATCATCTTCAGTTCCCACTTCATCTTCATCACTTTCTATGCAATCATCGGCCTCATCTTCATATTCAACATATTCTGCATCTCCCTCATCTTCATCGTAGTGAATTTCGTGATTTTGGACACTCATGCTAGGATTTCCCACACCAAAAACTTCATAAGTCGCTTTGCTCGAACCCGGGATATCCGACAGAGGAGTTGGTAAAATATGGGAACGTTCATAAGCATTCCAAATTTCACTCACTTGTTGTGTAGAATTGTGGTCGAATGGAAAGGAATTGGCCACTCCCGATACATTGTCGTGGCCAAACGGAATTTGACTGCCCACAGTTCCACCCCTCGCTTGCGGAGAACTACCTTCGAGAATTTGGCCACAATCAAATGGTTGTTGTTTTGGTTCTACGGTGACATAAACTTTACGGGTTTGCATCACGAAACGTTGTACATCAAGAATTGACGATATAACAGTTTTCTGAACTTCTCATTCTTCATTCGGCATCAAACAATGCAATGAATACTCTGTTGTTCTCTTATCACCCCTCACTGTCGAATGAATCACATCCAAAAATCCATCATAACTCATATCATATATTGATGCATAAGTGATCGTCTCTTCCCCAAGCATGTAATCTTTTCTTTCCCAATAGCCACGATGCACAATAGTTAACTGAGCTAAATTCACATCCTCCATCTGCCATGAAATTTGTTCCAAATCAAAATCATCATTAATTTATAGGTTTGTATATATTAGGGGCGAGAGGTGTAAATATATGGGCTTAGGACCGAACATTATTTTTTTATGGGAATGGACAGAGAGGTGTAAACATGTTTGGGTCGAGTAGTATACGATGTTCGGGGCGAGATGTAATATTAGGGTCGACCAGTATTTTTCTATGTTTGGTTCGAGTAGTATAATTATGTTTGAGTCGAGTAGTAAATAATGTTTGGGGCGAGACGACATGTTAGAGTCGAAAAATATTTTGGGAAGTTTGGTACGATTGGTATAAACATGTTTGGGTCGAGTAGTATAAAATATTGGGGTGAGATATAATGTTAGGGTCGACTAATTTTTTATATGTTTGGTTCGAGTAGTGTGAATAGGTATGGGTCGAGTAACTAAGGTTTCGGTCGACAGGGCATGTTAGGGCCGAGCAATATTTTTGAGTTTGGTTCGAGTAGTAAATAATATTTGGGGCGAGAGGTCATGTTAGGGTCGACCAGTAGAAATGATAATGCTCGACCTGAATTACATTTCTACCTTCACAATGCGGATAAGTACTGTAGCATAGCAGATAACAGAAAACCCTACGAATTACTGTAAGGCCAAATGGTGATAAATTTCATATACAAAACTGCATAACTTACATTGTGCATGCGGAGAACTCAAATCTTGATTCTCGCAACCGAAATCGCCTTGAAATCGCCGATTTTTTTTTTCCAATTGGACGAGTTAATGAACGATAATATTAAGACGTTTGATAAATTTTATCAACTTTAATCTATTCGAAACTTTAATCTCTTCGATCAAAATCAAAGTGGGGATATTTTAGTCTTTTCCAATTGAAAATGGATTGAAAAGAAATTTTGTTCACTTGTGGATAAAAAAGAGTTTGCATTGCTTATATGTGTAAAAAACACAGGGCCTCTTTAATTACATCGGAGAAACATTTTTTTTTACATTTTTTTTATATTTTCTTACTACGGCCATATAATAATCCTTGCAAATTGATAATAATAATCCTCCGAAATTACATTTTTTCTGGTAGTTATTGATAATGAGGAATAATTACTCGGCAATAATGCCACGTTAGGATTAAAAAAAAAAGAAAAGAAAAGAAAAATAAAAGAAAAGATGATAGCATTTGATCTCCCGAAGTTTCAATGTTCAATCTAGATTGCTAGTAATAGCATTTGGTCTCCCGTAGGTCATGGGTAATTAATACTGGAGAGTGACCTGTCATTGGTTATTAGCAAGCCAAAAATGTTGCAGATTATATACTCAATTTTCTATAAATGAAAAAGATCATAATAAGTCAAATAGAAATTTATTACTAATAATATTATTGGATTTGGACTTTCTTTTTGGTGAACAAAGAGAGGGGAAAAGTATTCACAGTAGGATATGCCTGGATATCATTACAAACCCTTTCATCTAATTTTAAAATGAGATTTTTCTTTTTAAAGTTTAGATGTGAGAGTTGAAGTGTGTGATATTCTTTTATTCTATTTTGTTTTTTTATTAGAGAATAATGAAAAATAAAAATTTGGGAGAAAATATTTTAATTAGATAATGATTGGATACAATCTATATATTTTGGAATAAGTGATTAGATATAAATGTATTTGGTAATTAAAAAAAAAACAAATGGGACCCATATATAAGATGTTTGTGTGTAATGATAGTGGAGATGAGAAAGAATAAATAAAAGGGGGAAAATGTTCAAATATTATACTTTCCAAATCAAATTGTGATTATAGGTGGAGTTCTGAACAGGTTGTGATAGATAGGTGGAATCGCACATATAATCTCCGATTCTTGAATAAATATTTTTTTAAAATATGAAATCCTACATTCAACGTGCGATTCCAAAAAATATTTAATATATATAGGTATCGCACGTATGTTGTGCGATTCTATTTTTTTTTTTATCTTTTTTTAAATTAAGAATCACACATATATTGTGCGATTCAATAAGCTATTTTAAAAAAGAAATTAAATTAATAATCACATAATACATGTGCGATTCAAAATTAATAAAAAAATTAAAATTAAAATCAAATACTATTTGTACGATTTTAAGATATTTAACAAAAATAAAATTACAAATCAACCGCATAGTGTACGATTTCAAAATATTTAAAAAGATAAAAATAACAAATCGCACACATTGTGGACGATTTCTTGAATACATTATGTATCAACTTTCTCGAGGGGTAATTATTTTCTTAAGTGAATGTTTCATTGGATAGTTTAGAAGGGTAATTAATAAATAGGCAAGCAAAGTTGTCGTCGGGTTTATTAAATAAATATTATATTTTTTATTTAAAATTGAGAAAATAATACAAAAAAAAAAAGGTCGGGACGCCACTGGAAATGGCGTCCCGCTCATATTCTAGAAGGTAGAAATAAAACCGTTCTACAATGTGAGCGGGCGCCATTCCCAGTGGCGTCCCGGACCTTAGAGTACATTCTAGATGGTATAAATAAAACACCATTCTAGAATGTGGTGGCTGAAATGAAAAAAAAAAATTGACATTTTCAAAAAATTAATAATTTTTTCATTTATAAATAAAATCAATTTTATTAGATAATTAACAACTAAACAAGAAACGAATAAATTCGAATTTTTACTTAATTAATAATTTCTCACAAAATAAATTAAGATTTTTTTCACATAATAAATAATTTCATATAAACTAATTTTTCACATAATTAAGAATTTTACACAAAATAAATCAATAGGCATATTAACAAATTTAAATTATCACATAATTAATAATTTCATCACAAATCAATAAATTTAAATTTCACAAGTAATTAATAAATAAAATTAACAAAAACATATAAATTATTAATTATGTGATAAATTTGTTAATATGTCAATTGATTTATTTTGTGTAAAATTCTTAATTATGTGAAAATTTAAATTTATATGAAATTATTAATTATGTGAAAAAAATCTTAATTTATTTATTTTGTGAGAAGTTATTAATTAAGTGAAAACTCGAATTTATTCGTTTCTTGTTTAGTTGTTAATTATTTAATAAAATTTATTTTATCTGTAAATGAGAAAATTATTAATTTTGTGAAAATGTCAAAAAAGATTTTTCATTTCAGCCCCCACATTCTAGAACGGTTCTTTATTTATACCATCTAGAATGTACTCTAGGATCGGGACGCCACTGGGAATGAGCGGGACCGCTCACATTCTAGAACGGTTTTTATTTCTACTTTCTAGAACGTGAGTTTTCAATGTTTATTTTTTTGGTATTATTTTCTCAATTTTGAATAAAAAATATAATATTTATTTAATAAATTCGTTGCCGTCTACTTATTAAATAAAAATGACCTATCAATCCTGCTTGGGTTGATTGTACTTTTCCACCATCATGATTTCAACTCTGGGCTTTATTTGGGAAAGGAATAAAGGAATTGTTGCTGTGAACTTTATTTTACTACTTAATGTTAATTGATTATCCTACAAATTATACACTGAATCAGGATTCAACCAAATACCATAAGTATATACTAATCATATCCACCTATTTGTTAATATTGTTAATACCCTATCCTATGTGTCAACTAATTACTGCTCCGGATGACATGTGTCATCTTATAGTAGGTTCGGTTTTTGAGTTGGCAGCTTCTAATGGTTCGTAATTATTTTTACCAAAAGGAGATTTTTTAGCCTGGTATAAATAACAACTTTTTTCCTTTGTTGTCCATTGTCTTTTTTCAAAACAAAACAACCTATTTTCTCACTAAGATACTCCCATTTGTGGTCGCTGTGTTGCAGCCTTTTGTCGTATCATTTTATTTTTTTAATTTTTCTGAACGATGTTGCTCAGATTTCCATCCCAACTATTCTATTTCGTGTTTATTCTTTTTTTTTTTCGTTTCAAGTATTTCTAATCTCGAAACAAATTGTGAATATATTTTTCACGACTCATAGTTTTGTTCATGTACGCAGATTTTAATAAGATCTGATATCTTTCTTTAATTCTTTGCAGATCTGAAAAAATCGGAATTGTAGACTCAACTAACCTGCAGAATTTCTCGGATAGTTCATATACATAATTTTTTCGGATAGTTCATATACAGAATGGGGAGATCTGATATCTTTCTTTAATTCTTCATATCTGATATCTTTCTTTAATTCTTCATATGAATTTTATTTATATGAATTTTCCCGGATAATTCTTTGCAGATCTGATATCTTTCTTTAATTCTTCATATGAATTTCTTGGATAGTTCATATACGAATTTTCAGAACCCTATTATATTGATTCCAATATTTTCAGATCTCAATTTTTTTTTTTCGTTTGCAAAAATTAAAATAACTATTCGATGTATGTTATTTATTTGCTTATTTTATTTATTTGCAGATCAGGGATGGTCTACTTCCGAGTTCATGGATCTGAGATATARTTTRTATATGAAATGGTATAAATCTGCATAATATTCTTTGATTTATATAATATACTTACAATTTCGATTATTTATATTAATTTGCATATCAATATATTTTTCTATTGATCCGAATATAACGGATGATTCGTACTAATTATACGGAAATTGCCATAATCGGATTTCAGATTTCTCAAAAAAATAAAAGATTCAATCCGACAGGTAAATTGGAGATTATTCTTTAATTCAGTTCTATTTTTTATAGAAATTATTGTTTTTTGAATTTTGAAAAATTTAATACTGCAAAATATAATATATTTATACGCTTCTTATAAATTCTGAATATCATGAACATTTATATTTTTTCGAATATACTGCAATCAAATATATAATTATATTCGGCAATATTACACCAATCATTAATATTTAAAGTAGATATTTCTTTTTTTATATTGCCATAATACCTACCGTATTATTTGGTATAGCAGATCAATTAGTGAAGATCAATCTATAAATATATTTTTTTCGTAAATTTTTTTTCTTAATTATTGAACATTACCAAAATTAACTACACATTATGATGATTGGTTGATACGTATGTTTATAAATATTGACCTATTACGTATGTTTATTAGTTGATAAGTATATTCCTTAAATATTGAACATTACCAAAATTAACTACACCTATTACGTATCTTATTGGTTGATAAGTATATACGCATGTTTCTTTCATTCCTTATCTTCTATTGGATCTATACACCATAAACCAAAATACAGGATTCAACGAATATCTAAGGAAATGAATATGCCAGATGTCAAATTCCAAAAAAGACAATCAATTAATTGTATGGTGATAATTTGAGTACCAAAATATTATAAATTTGTTTTGATACGCAATCGATGTTCTTTTATTTGAATCGAAATCTGTAAATATTAGGCTTCATATACACACGCTTTCTTTATATAGTTCCATACTCCAAATAAATCTTTCAATATCTTTTTAATCTTTTTAATGTAATTATATTATCCAAGTGAGAGCTCTCGAACTGAAGAAAAAATTATAAAGATTTCTTTTCTTGAGCAACGGAGAATTTATGAAAATTTATAATCTTAATGTTTGACTATAAATTATAATCTTTCCGTTTATATGTGATAATCTTTCCATTAATCTACCAATTAAAATCTTTTCGTTTAAAGTTATAATATTTCCATTTGTCTGCAAATTATAATCTTTTCGTTTAAAGTTATAATCTTTCCATTTGTCTAGAAATTATAATCTTTAGATTATATATAAAATCTTTCCTTTTGTCTACCAATTATAATCTTTCCTATGGTTCAATTAATTATCTTTCCAATTGTCTACCGATTATAATAATTTTGTTTACATTTATACTATTTCCAATAGTAAAGCACTTATAATCTTCCCGTTTAAATTTATAATATTTTCATTGGTCTATCAATTGAAAATATTGTTTGACATTACAATAACTTATGATTTAAAGGTTGATGAAAATGAAATTTTTAATCCATATTTTATATATCAGTTATGCTTAATTTACTGATAATAAGTATTCATTTATTTAAATTGTTGATTTTTTTTCCTTATATTGAATGACAAAATTTTATCGTTTGGGTGTATGCTTTATTATTCATTCATTCTTCGACCTGCGGCACCATTTCGATTTCGAGCTCGGGCTCGGGCTCGGCAGAGTCGTTTTGTAGCGGGATAATAATTTGGGCCAAACAGCGGGCTTGGTGCTGGGCTTCGCGGTGGTGCTGGGCGTCGCAGTGGTGCTCGGCCTGCTGCTGCGAAGACAGCTCACGACGCCATCGCTACAAACTGCAAAACAAACTCCGCAAAGGTTCTTGGTTTCAGTTGGAAGAGAACATATGCTTATCTTCTATAGAATATTATATATTTAAATATATGACATATTATTTCATTGAAAATGAATTAGAGTAATAAATTAATATAAGTTTCGTTAATTTGGTAAGTTTAATGGTTTGTATAATCTCCTTCCATTAGTTAACGTTATAATAATTTTTTCGTTATTTTTATCTTCAAGCATTAATAATAAATTTACAATATATACATTAATAATGAAAAAATATTAATACATATGAAGTTTCGATATGTTAACTTATTTGAGAGTTGAATTTAAAATTTTATGTCGTAAATGATTAATAATTTTATTCCTGCGACGACGATGGAAACATTGTTAGTAAGACAACAAATGTTGTGTACAAAGAAGTTTTTCAGAACGTCAAATAAACATTTTCTTTATTGCATGAACAATTCTATTTCCACTATTTATATTTTTTTTTCTATTTCGTTTATTGTGTATTATTTCGTTCTGCCTGCGTAATACGCGTGTTATTACACTAGTTCCACCAATTATCACAGCTACCATATGTCATATCATGATGATTCGCGTATCCCATCTGACAAAACATATAAGACAAACAACTGTGTTAGGTGAAGGGGTCATTACCTATTATATTTGACCCGATATTATAATGTATTAGTTTTTGTACTGTGGTATGTTGGTTTTTTTACTGTAAAGTATTAGTATAACCCGATACTATAATGTATTAGTTTTTGTATTGTGGTATATTGGTTTTTTTACTGTAAAGTATTAGTTTTTCATAAATTCCTGACCCGTACTATGATGTATTGGTTTTTGTACTGTAATATCTTTGTACAATGATGTATTAGTTTTTTATTATAATATATTTGTTTTTGCACTATAATGTATTGATATGAAATTTTGGCATAATGAATGATCCATTAGTTCGGCCTAACAAGAGTGTTGTCCAACAAATAATGCTAAATATATTTTTTTTAAATAATTTGAAATCACACATACGTCGTGCGATTATTAATTTTATTTTTATTTTTTAATATTTGTGAAATCGCAAAGTGTGCAATTCTTAATATAAAAGAAATAAAAAAAATATAGAATTGAATAATATATGTGCGATTTCTATTATATAGTGTGCGATTCCATATAAAAAAATGTTTATTCAGGAATCGCACACTATATATGTGATTCCACCTATAATCACAACTCGTTTAAAACCCCACCTATAAATGCAATTTGGTTTGGAAATTATATTATGTAAGCATTTTCCCCAAATGAAAGAGTGATAAATTAGAGATTTTTATTTCTGGGAAAAGATATATTTTCTATAATAGTAAATAAAGATTATGAGTTATAACCAATCACTTGTTTGGTGTGTGTGTATATATATCACCCCTATATATTAATACAAAATCTTCCTAACCTATGTGTCTGCTCCGCATGCTTCGTTTAACAAATAAAAAATTATGGTGTTTCGGTTGCTTATGTGTCATTCGAGCCTAATATCTACCTAATTTAATATTTTCTTTTTATTGTATCTTGCCTAATTTATATTTTTCTTTTATTATTATATTATGCATAATTTAATAAACTTCTTTTAATATATTTTACCTAATTCAATATTTTTCCTTTATCCTCTTAATATAAAAATATAAATAAGTCATATATTATTAGTAAAAAAAATTAAATTTGTTATTTGAACTCAAATCAGATATGATATAATCTTACTTATAAAAAAACACTTAATTATGAAATTGATTAAATAAACTGTACATATAATCAAAGTTAAAATAAATTTAATTCTGGAATTTCAATAATTAAATATAAGTAAATTATGAGTTATTTACAATAATCTAAATATGTAACTGAGTATTAGTAATGAATTTAATTAACCATACAAATATAAAAATATATAAAAATGATTAATAAATATTGATTGGAAACTGGTACAAATGCGGCAGGGGTTGAAAGTAATAGCTTTTGAATTTTTCAAAGCATGTCGAGTTATTTGCAATAATCTAAATATGTAATTAAGTATTAGTAATGAATTCAATTAAATATAAAAATATAAATCTATGTAATGATGATTAATAAATATTAATTGGAAACCGGTACAATGCGACACAGGTTGAGAGTATTAACTTTTGAATTTTTTGAATAATGTAACAAATAATTATTAACGAGTTTAATCTAAGTATTAATAATCTAATAATAATAATAATTAATTAATTAATTAATAGAGATTAGACACTGGTTGAAAATACGACATCTTTTACATTTTTATCAGTATGTATATATATATATATATATATATATATATAATTATTAAAGAATTTAATTGAAATATAAAATTAAGAAAAATTAATATACAATAATTAATAAATAGATTACACATGTACAAGAGCACGGGTTGATAATACATCATTTTAATTTTTTATTTCTTACTTAAAACTCTCTACTTCTCACAAATATATTTTATATTATAATTTTATAAATTCCGCGTAATACACGGGATTTATAAGAAACTAAATATAAAAAATATTTGTAAAAATTAAAAAATTGAAAGGATGTGTTCTCAACCCGTGCCCTATTCAATTTATTAATTAATAATTAATATTATATTTTAACATTTAGATTAAATTCATTAATAATTATATTCATATACTAATAAAAATTCAAAGGATGTCACATTTCCAACCCATCTCTAATCTATATTAATTAACTATTATTAACTCATTTTATATTTTTATGTTTAGATTAATTTTGTTAATAATTGTAGTTACATACTTTGAAAAATTCAAAAGGTTTCATACTCTCAAGCCTTCTCGCATTGTGCCATTTTTTAATAAATATTAATGAATTATTATTGTATAATTTATTTTTTTATATTTAGACTGAGTTCATTACTAATATTTAGTTACATACTCCAATTACTACAAATATAGCATAATTTATTCCCGTGTATGTATTTATTAGGAGCAATTGTTAAATATTTTTATTAATCACTCCAAATAATTATACAACTTACCATTTTTAACCCAACCCTAAATAAATATACAATTACAATGTTACCCATTTATTAAAATAAAACTACTAATATAAACAACAACAACCACTACCACTACCACGGACCATTGACGTCTACCTACCTGAAAAGTTATTTGGTATTTTTTCATTCCGCCCAAAAATTTTTTGGCCCACACTATTTCAAAACACAAAATAAGATTTTTTTTTTTTAATATAAAGTAAGAAATTCTCATAATAAGAGATTTTGATATCATCTAATTAAAAATCATCTATTATTGTATTAACCTCTTGTAATACTCCAACCTCCATATTAATTGGTTATTCCTATACAAGTCATGAAGGGGTCCCAGCGTATATCCATTTTTTACGCTTCATTATGAAATACATAATAATATTTTATTATCATATAGGATTTTTCTTTATTTGGCAAAAAAAAAAAGTTTTTAAGTAGGACTTTTTATTATTACTACGTAAGATATTATTTGCCATCAAGTAAGGTATTAACATAAGAAAATATATTTTTTTGAACATAACATAAGAAACTTTTTGCAATAATAAAATAAAAATCTCGTCAAAAATTTTCTGGTTGGACGGACGGTGGAGGCGGCAACAGCGGCCGCCACCATTATTATTATTATTATTATTGAGACGTTCTCACTTGAGAAATGGGATGTGCTTCCAATTGTATCTCCAAAATTTTAACCCAAATTGAAAAATATATCGGAATAAGATGATATCAAGCGCAACCAAAGTACTCCAATATTTTGGTTACTATATTAAAAAGACGTGGTTTTGTAAAAAGAAAAATCAATAAACCAAATTATGTCAGTAATTACCTATATTATTTATGTTGGGAATCGCATAATTAGTTAGTAATTGGTCGATATAATTTGAAAAATATATATTTTTACTTTGTCGGTAATTCAAAATTTTAGCAGAGAAAATGATTGTAGTCAAATTTTTGTCTATGAAATAAATATTCTTTATTAGTGCAGAAGATTATATAAGCTCGCAAGGTGTCATTGGATATAATTCGATAGTTTTATTATTATTAATTATTTATAGAATGATAAATATTCTTTAGGAGAAATTGTCAAACAGTACTCAAATTGAAGGTCCATTTATCAATTAGTTTTACATCCAATTTTAAATTAAACAGTTCATTCTTATTGTCAAAATTATGCTTCATAAAAGGAAGATATCAATGAACTTCTAGTCTAAAATTATGATATGAATATACCACAATACCCTTATTATGAAAAAACTAATAAAAATAAATAATAATAATAATAATATATTTAATTGAGTAGCAGGTTGCTGCCGCCGACCACTCGAATTTTTCTTGATCGTCGAGACTTTTTTTCGGTCATCAGAAAATATTTTCCGACGTGTTTTTTTTTCGCCATAAAGATTTCTTACTATATGTCCGTGGAGTCAGTGAATTATTTTTCCTATATGTCCGAGTTTCTTATTATATGTATGAATTTCTACTATATGTCCAAAATTTTCTTATTTAATGTTCAAAATATTTCTTACTATATGCCTGAATTTCTTACTGTACGTTCATAAATTTCTTATTTAATATCAAAAAATTCATACTCGATGACCAAAAGTATTTACTGATTGCAAAAATTTCTCAATTTATGTGAAAGTATTGTTTGTTTATTTCTTACCTATTATACACAAATATTTTTTTGCCAAAAAAAAGAAAAAGAATTCTTGCTTAATAGCAAATTCTTATTACGTATTTCTTATTAATACAACAATATATTACTTTATAGTGAATTTTTAAATTTTATGTTCGAAAAGGTAAAAAAAAATCTTACTTTATATCCTAAAAAGTAAAAAAAAAAAATATTTATATTTGAAAAGGTAAGAAAAATTCTTATTTTATAGTGAAATTTCTTACTTTTACTTAGTGTTCAATAATTCCTTATTTTATAGTGAGATTTTTTATTTTATATTTGGTGGCCAAAAAAAAATTTTTGGGCTCAAAAAAAAAAGAAACTCTTGCCTGAAAATCTTTCGATGGTGATCGCCGTAAAACTCTCTGGCGGTGGAGAAAACGGTTGGGCTAGTGGGGTGGCCGGCGGTGGTGGAATAGGGTACTGATAGTGGTGTTGGTTATTTGTATTATTATATTATTATTTATATTAATTTTATTATTTTAATAAAAATATTCTTATAATTGTATATTTAGGGTTGAATTAATTAATATTTTGTATAATTAGTTAGAGCATTTGATTAAAAAAAAATTCTTTTTTGCATGTTGTATTGTCAATGCCCCTATTTTTTAGAGTATAAATGGTCGAGTGATATTATATTATATAATACAAATTTTGTTCGATTTAAAAATAGCAAAATAATGACTTGGAATATTAACCCCACCTGTCATCATACCTTAAAATATACGATGGGTACGTGATTGACTGGTCTTCTGTTTCTGGCATCATGAAGCAGTCAGTATACTTGCAGGAGGTTGGTTGGCTTTCTTTCTTTGTTTTTCTCGAGTCTTTGTTCATTTATTACTTCTGAGAGTTGTAACAAAATCAATCTGAGGCAAGAGATTGAGTTCAAAGAATTTGTCCTTGCATATGATGCTCAATGGAGGAAATTTATACAAAATCGACATTTATTATATAGAGAGGGGTTTGTTGCGATCGGGTGTTCTTTCATTTTTCATTTTCATTTGCACAATAAATAGTGGGATTTTTTTAAGTGAAAATCGGATATGAGATGAAAAAATAATAATTATGTTTGATGTGACGAATGATAATTTCAAATTGTTGGATTGTTTATGAAATATTTTGTGTAAATAATAATGTATATAATATATTATATATATTATAAATAAGTTTAATTAAAAAATAATAAGATGAACCATAGATCCGATAATAATTCTAGCAAGTCTAATAATTTTTTTTCCAAAAGTGAATATTACGAAGGAAAGAGAAGATGATGTTAAGAAGGGATCGAGGAGCCAAAAGTTGATCACGAAGGAGTGAGATTTATTTATTCCTAAAAATAGTGTATAAAAGGTGTTTGTTAATTTTTTATTTTCGGCAAAATTCAAATTTTAATAATTTTACATGAAAAAAAACTATACATCCAAAATATATATATATATATATATATATATAAATTACTGATTTTGAAAATTTGAGCGGTGTGGCTGCCGCCACTTGGCTCCGCCTCCTATGGCAAGTAATGAGATTACATTCTACGATTATACTTCACCCTTTATTCAGTTTACAGGTGAATGATTGCAGGGGTAGAGGTAGGATATACCTGGATATCTACCTACATACCCAATTTAATTAGTTATTATTAATTTTTTTTCTCAGTCTAAACACGGTTAAATTGATTTAGTTATTTGATTTTATGATAATTAATTTTCTTAATTTTGGGATTTGGCCAATTGGTAAACTGTTATTAATCTATATTTCATTTTCAATTTTTGATGCTTATTGGATTTAGAAAGTGTCAAAATAATGAGGAATTTAAACTCAAATCTCTACCTCGTGTTGAACAAAATAATGATTTGAAGAAGATGAAGTTATTGTGAAAAGAAAAAATAGGAAATTGGATTATAATCATGAAATGTCAAGAATTGTTTATGTAAGAATTAGAGACCAGTAGTTGAATGTTAGTTTTGTTTACATTGAGAAAAATAAATTTGAACATGTTATCAAATGATAAAACATCATTGATTATAGTTATAAATGCACTTGAATATTAATAATCATTTTGCATTTTTTAAATTTTGTGCATACCATTTTGTATAGAAAATAAAATAAGAAATCTCCTCAAATGTAATTCTTCCGAGTGCTATAAAATCGATAGTATTAAGCAAACGATAATTCAAGTTAAGCGCTTTGGCAAAACACAAATAAGATTAAATGGGTGTAATTGAAAAATAAAATAAATAATATAAGTGGCCAAGTTAGGGCTTCTCCAGACTCTTAAACGCAAATCGTAAATTTGCAGAGGAGAGATTTCCAACTGATCAGTAAATGCAAATGAAGATTTGCATTTCCTTTTGATGTTACTTTCTTCTCGTACTTCATATTTTTGGTAGGCCTAGTCACGATTTCGAAACCTTGATTTTTGATTTCCCGAAATGGGGAACCGTAATAAAAATCGTGGTCTTAAGGTTTTGATTTTATATTTAATCGGAACCGTCTATTTTCTTTTTTACCTCATTTAGATTTTAAACGATATCTTCTAATTATATATATAACTATATATAGTTTATTATATTATTTATAAATATAATACACTGTAATATATAACAAAAAACTAAAGGAACTTCTGGTTCCACGATTTTTTAAAGTTACCGTAACCGTAACCGTTAAAGCCGGTTCCTAGACTGTAGACTACGGTTGCTATTTTGAACTATTGATCACGGTTATGGTTACGGTTTTAAACCTGGTTTCTATTTCATTTGGTCAAGTCTAATTTGTGGTGTTTATGCTGTTGCACAAAATTACTTTTGACCTTTTTAAAATTACAAACTAGTCACTATATATTTGATACATTTACAAAGTGACCCTAACATACCACTACAGAAAATCGATAAATGCTGACGGGCCAAACCACTGTCAAACCCATCAGTGGAGAGATTACCGACTGGAATACCGACGATTATCATCCGTCGACATTTTCATCATCGGTAAATTTATGCCAATGGGATTCTCTTACCCATTGACATTTTACCGATGCAATGCGATAGGTAAAACTCTCAGGATACGCCGATCAATTATTATCGGCATATACAAATGGAGTACCAACGAGAAGAGACCATTAGTGAGTTGCCGACAAATAGTGGGCGTCGGTGATTGTCAACGAGTTTGACGTTGGTATTTACCAAGGTCGACAACCCCGTCGGCATTCTCAATTTTTTGTAAATTATCAGCGGTCACATGCCTATTAGCATTTTTAAATTTTTTGTTCTTATATTTTACTGTACTTGTTTGTATACACTACATGCTCGTACTTTGGTGGTGCCAAAAACTTAAAATCAAATATAAAACATAAATTTCTAAAATGTATATGTACGGTTTACATAAATATCAAACATAAATATTCACAACAAAACGTTTCTGAATATCTAACATAACTACTCTATTGAAAGATCAGATGGAGGTCGTTAAGGTCGAGGCTGAGCTCTCATCGCTGCGGTGTTCTGATTCGTACGTTTTTGTTACGAATCTGTGCATAATCGAGTCTTGTTTTAGTCTTTTTATTTTCTTTTTCCGGTTAAGACTAGAATGAATTGTATCGTTTTGCACTTTTTGTCTCCTTACTTAACTTTCCGACTTGTTGTTCGCTAATCGGTCAAAATGAGAGTAATTCTTTGTTTTTCTCATATAGCTAGAGCGTTCGGTGTATCCAAAGCACAAAAATAAAGGAAGCAACGCTCAAAAGAAGCCTAAAAAGGACACCCACCGATCGGACAGTATATGCCTCCGATCGGTCTAACGGATAACGAGCACACCGGCCGAACGAAATGGTGCACCGATCGAAGCAGCGGACAGTAGCCTTTGTCCGATCGGACAAGACCTTCGTCCGATCGGACATGTACGTTACGCATGCAGATTTTCGGAAATTTTCAGTTACGAAATGGCCAAAGCTTGCTTAAAAATGCCAGAGGAGGCTAGGGTTCGGGAGAATCCAGTCTTGGAGACTTGAACAAGGCTAGAGAAGACACCAAGTACCCAAAGTTAGAGAGATTTGACACATCTCTCATACCTCTAGCATAAACCCATACAACGCCGTATCAAGGTTCGATTCGCAGCAGCCGACGTTCGACGCGAGGATTCTGGGTTCGTGACAAGCCTTGGGATTCCACGCAACTCTCAAAGTGCACTCGTTCATCATCTTCGCGCGTTGAAAATAGTTCAACGATTAGTAATTTCTGAACTCATAACTTTGACGTTTTTGTAGTAGTTCGATTGGGGATTTGTTATGAATAGTTAGAGAATATGTTAGATAATGTTTCGTTGATCTTTGTTAAAGAGTTGGTATTTGGAATTCATACCCTTGTGTTTTGAATTATTTATTATAGGATGAACACTTGCTTTTGGATGTTTTACTGATAGCTTGTTGAAGTATTGGAGATCAGATTTCATGTTATTGTGTTTTGAGATATTGCTATTCGATTGAGAATGAAATTATGATTGGTTAGGCATTTTTCATATGGAGGTTATTATGAGTAATTGTTAGCAATTGAAATAATCTAGTAAGTCGTTTAGTTTAGAACTGTTAGTGTTATTGGGTTGTTAAATGTGTTCAAACATTAGTTTGTTATAATTAATGCATTATTAGTCAAAAGCATGTTTATGATCGTTGGTATAATTAGGAAAAGCTCATATTTGGTTCACACCTTTTACTATTCTCATCACTTGTCGAGAGGTTGACACCCTCGAGACAAGAAAAATTCGTTTTTGTTTTAAGTTATTGAAATTGAATCCTTTCCAAAACTCCATTTATCATTTGTTTTAGATAGAATTTGTGATATTAGAATAATAAGCATCATTGAATCCGATTCCCATTCTTCGAGAGATCGACCCGAGTTAACTTACTAGTCTACAAGTGACCCCGTTCTCCTGCGGGCGAACTCAAACTCCTTTTCAAAGCGTAGACTCGTATCGATTAACCGGTAATTAATTTTGAAAGGAAACAAGAAGTTCGGCTCATGTTCTCATCCATCATCTGTTTCCGGAGAATTGCCTATATCTTTAGTCGGTCTTGCACATGTGCGACTTGCTTTGTCAGCTCCTCAATCTGGATTGTTGGGACTTTATATTTCCTCGGGGGGAAAATCGCAACAAACGAGTTTTCGACCAAGGAAATATAAAGTCCCAACAATCCAGATCGAGGAGCTGACAAAGCAAGTCGCACTATTAACGAGTAAAATGAAAGGAGAGGAGGAACCTCCGACACCTCTGCCTAAGATGTGTGAATAATGTGGAGCAGTGGGACATGAAGCCGACACTTGTAACGTGGTGTTCGACGACGAAGAGGAAGGGGAGGTGAATGCCGTCCAAAATTATCAGCCCACTAATACATATGGGAAGAAGTTTACCGGACAATACAACTCAAGTTTGACTTACGCCCCCAAAAGCTCGAATTACGTGCCCAACTCCAAGCAAATGGACCCACAACCACCCCCAAAAAGGAATCAAGGAGAGACGAGTGGGTACAACTCTTATCAAGGTAAAGGGCAAAATAGCTATTCACAACACCCTCCGCAACAATATCAAACACCACAACGACCATACCAACAAGCGCCACAACCACAATACCAACAAGCACCGCAACAACAATACCAGCAAGTGCCACAGCAACAATAAATGCCGCTTCCAATCAATCCCGACGATGAACTAAGACTATTGCGTCAATAATTAGAGCATGAAACTCTAAGGAATAGGGAAGAAACACTTCGTACGATCGAAGAAGGTAAGCGGACAAGGAAGCAACTGGAGAAGTTAGAGATGATGATAGGACAACTCTCGGCTTCTATGGCAAAAACAGCAAGTGATCCGGGGAAGCTACTGAGCCAACCCGAACAATCAATGGCGGTGCATGTGTTACGCGGTGGGAAGCAAGTTGATAACGGAGTACGGGAAATTGTGGGAGAAGACTCCGAGAATGAGAAGAATGTGGACGGAAAAGATAAAGGAGACCCTAGTTTAAAGAATGAAGATGGAACAGTGGGTAAAATCCAAAAATCACACAACCCATACATTCTAGGGTCACTGACGGGAGCTTTTCATCCGAAACAAATCAGAAGAGCACGTCCAAAGACATCTCCGATCGGACTACAAGACCGACCGATCGGACTGGAGTACAGGAGACTCCATCCGATCGACAAGATCCAGAATGCGATCAGAGTAGAGTACAATACACATTCTCCGATCGGAATGGCTTAGAATCCGATCGGAGTGGAGGGCAGACGACTTCTTCTGATCGATCAAAACAGACTGACCGACCGGACAAGAGGGCTGACGAAGAACAAAGACCACAACGAGTCATAAGGGATGCCGTACCATTTCCCAATCGCCTCAAACCAGTAAGGGAAAGCAAAAAGTTCATGGAGCTTTACAATATGCTGAAAGATGTGAACGTGAACCTCCCACAATTCGACATAATTAAGGTAATGCCCGCCTACGTCAAGTTTTTCAAGGAACTTGCAACCAAAGAGAGGAATATGGAAGGGAATGAACGAATTGTATTATCCAAGGAAGTGAACGCAATTTTCCACCATACGTTGCCACCAAAGGCAAAGGATCCATGGAGTTTCTGCATTACGATAACCCTTGGAGATGGGCAAAAAGCACGTGGAATGCTCGACTTAGGAGCGAGGATCAATTTGATGCCCTACGCCCTATAAAAGCAATACAACCTTGGAGGAATGAAGCCAACGAGTTTACGGCTTCAATTGGCGGATCGTTCATTAAGATATCCTTTGGGAGTGGTCGAGGACGTTCTAGTGGAGGTCGGTTCGTTGGTAGTCCCTATGGACTTTGTCATACTGGATGTTAGAGAAGTGGATGAAACAAGCAAAGAGCACACGATCCTCTTGGGCAGACCTTTCATGGCAACATCGCACACTTTAATCGATGTTGGACGGGGAAAAATGACACTTTCCGTGTTAGGTGAATCTGTGACGTTCTCGTTCAAGGATATTCAAAAAATTCCATCACCTATGATTGGTTCCGATTACTCTTACCTTGACTCGGTGGACCAATGCGTGATCGAACTATTTAGTGTTGTACCAGTCGAGAACAATGATGTCGAGGATGACGAGTTTAATTCGAATGCGGAGTGGGTGGTCACTCTTTTCGAAGTTAATGAAGAGCCCAAGTTTGAGTCATCCATTGGACCCACTTTGGAGCCCAAGTTGGAGCTGAAACCGCTTCCAAGCCATCTCAAGTACGTGTTTCTCGAGTCCAACGAGAGAAAATCCATAATCATCTTTGCGGAGTTAGCTGAGCATAAAGAAAGAGAACTAATTGAGGTTCTCAAGAAATACAAGCAAGCGATTGGATGGAGTATCGGTGACATCAAGGGGATAAGTCCGGTCACGTGCATGCACCAGATCGATCTAGAAGAAGGAGTGAAACTGGTACGAGAGGGGCAGAGACGTTTGAACCCTACGCTTAAAGAGGTGGTCAAGAAGGAGATCTTTAAACTAATCGATGAAGAGATTATATATGCCGTCTCCGATAGCGAGTGGGTTATCCCGGTGCACGTTGTCCCAAAGAAAGGAGGCATCACGATATTGGAGAATGAAAAGGGGGAAATCGTTCCAACACGCCTAACCACCGGGTGGCGTATGTGCATTGACTATCGAAAGCTCAATGCAGCAATGAGGAAAGACCACTTTCCACTCCCGTTCATGGACCAATTACTCGACAAGCTAGCAGGGCAAGAATACTATTGCTTTTTGGATGGCCTTTCCGGTTACTACCAAATTACGATAGCCCCGGAGGATCAGAAGATGACCACATTCACGTGCCCCTTTGGCACGTTTGCCTACCGGAGAATGCCTTTTGGCTTATGCAATGCCTCTGCGACTTTTCAGAGATATATGATTTCTATCTTCACCGAGTTCATCGATGACTTCCTCGAAGTCTTCATGGACGATTTCTCAGTATTTAGCTCTTCTTTCTCTCATTGTTTGAAAATTTTAACAAAATTACTTGAACATTGTGTCGAGTCTTATTTAACTTTGAGTTGGGAGAAGTCCAACTTTATGGTGAAGAGCAGGATTGTATTGGGACATGTGGTGTCGAGTAAGGGGTTGGAAGTTGATAAAGAAAAAATCAACGTTATTGAAACTCTTCCACCCCCTAAGGATCAAAGGAGTTAGGATCTTTTTGGGACATGCGGGTTTTTATAGACGTTTCAAAAATTTGTCGCCCGTTATGTAAATTGCTTGGGAAAGATCTGCCTTTCGAATTTGATGGTGAGTGTCTTAGTGCTTTTAACGTTTTAAAAGAAAATTTGACACAAGCACCAGTTGTAGTTGCACCTGATTGGTCTCTTCCTTTTGAGATAATGTGTGACACTTCAAACGAGGCAGTCGGGGCAGTCTTAGGACAACGAATGGATGAAATGCTTAGGGTCATTTACTATGTTAGTTACATGTTAAATAGCGCCCAACGCAATTACACCACTACAAAACGTGAATTATTTGCAATAGTGTTCTCATTAGATAAGTTCCGTTCTTACGTCGTGGGTTCTAAGGTGATTGTGCACACTGATCATGCGGCGCTTCGTCACTTATTCGCCAAAATAAAAAGTAAGCCTAGATTGATTTGTTGGATTCTTCTCTTACAAGAATTCGACGTTGAAATTAAGGATAGAAAAGGGAGCGAAAATGTGGTTGCTGATCACCTGTCCCGCATGCTATTGGAGGGGGAGCCTAATAAGGTTGAGTTTGTAGATGACGTGTTCCCTTATGAAAGTGCGAATACCATCGAAGAAATCAACGAACCATGGTATGCTGATTTTGTTAATTTCCTTGCTTGTAAGATTATCCCTAACCATCTTTCTTCGCAAGAAAGAAAGATATTTTTGTTTAAATGTAGGAGTTTCTTTTAGGATGATCCTTATCTCCACAAGCGTTGCAAGGATGGGCTTTTTCGGAGATGCATACCGGACGAAGAGAAGATTGATGTGTTAAGATTTTGCCATGATGAGGGAGGGCATTTCGGAAGCCAGAAAACGGCCTTCAAAATCCTCCAAGCCGGTTTTTACTGGCCCTCACTCTTCGAAGACGCACATCAATATTGCAAGACATGTGATAAATGCCAACGGCCGGGGACGATAGGAAGGAAGGACGAGATGCCCTTAGTACCCAATCAAGTGGTCGAGATATTCGACATATGGGGCATAGATTTCATGGGTCCTTTTCCTAGGAGTGGAGAGTACGAGTATATACTCGTAGGAGTCGATTACGTATCAAAATAGGTGGAGGCAATTCCCACAAGGAAATATAACTCCGAGATCGTTCTCAAATTCATCCAAGAGAACATCTTCAGCCGATTCGGAGTGCCGAGAGCAATCATAAGCGGCGGGGGTAGCCATTTCTGCAATAGAGCTTTTAATCGACTAATGATCAAGTATGGGGTGCGTCACAAGGTGGAAACCCCTTACCACCCACAAACCTCGGGGCAAGTAGAGACGAGCAATAGGCAAATCAAGGCCATCTTAGAAAAAACCATGAAACCAAACCGCAAAGACTGGGCAGCAAAGCTGGTTGATGCATTGTGGGCTTACCGTACTGCCTACAAAATGGTGTTAGGCATGAGCCCATTTCGGTTGGTTTATGGAAAAGCTTGTCACCTTCCCGTAGATTTGGAACATAGAGCGGAATGGGCAATTCGCACATTGAATCTTGATTTAAACGAGGAAGGGGAATATCAAAAGCTTGAGCCGAGTGAATTGGAGGAGATTCGAAGCGGCATGGGCGAGCAAAAAAAAATGAAGGAAACACATGAAAAGAAGCTGTCCATAAAAACTTAAAAATCGGTAAGTTAGCCTTGCTTTTTAACTCTCGTTTCAAACTCTTCCCAGGAAAATTAAGGTCGAAGTGGAGCGGTCCATTTTTGATCACCAACATCAACGAGTTTGGGGCCGTGACATTGCTTTGATGAGAAGAGCAACTCTACCTTCCAAGTCAACGGCCACCACGTGAAGTTATACCACGGGGGACCAATTTCGCAAAAAGATCATGAAGTAGTGATACTCAACGATCCCCCCAAGAAACTTAACGCATGACTGAGGTACCGTCAAGCATAAGACGTTAAACGTTGCACTTCTTGGGAGGTAACCCAAGCTCTTCTTTTCCCTTTTCTTCTTTCTTTCACTTTTTATAGGTATATATATATGTATATCCGTCGGGTAGAATATTTGGCAGGTGCCACCACGGGTTCCGAAGCGAATTACGAATTTCCAGGACCGACCGATCGGTGACTTACATGCAATCGGTCGAACCACTCCTTGTTGTGGTGTCTGATCGGAAGTGTAATGTCACCGATCGGAAGGTAGGTGCGGGAGCCTATTTTTGGAAGGAGTATCACCATGCAAAGGAAGCCAATTGGGTAAGATATTTTGGCAATATCTTCTGAGGTAAGAGGATCTTTATTTTTGGGGTTGATTTCATAATAGGCTAAGTCAATATTCTCTTTCCCTTCCTCTTGATCTTAATTGATTGTGAAGATCCTTTAACCTCCACTCTCAAACCTATATAAACCCACCCTCAAGCCCTCAACCTCCACACCAATCCTTCTTCTCATCTTTCATATTTCCAAGCATTATCCAGCATCCAACACCATGAATCATCATAATAACACTGCCTATGGTTGGGTGACGAGGAAGAAGTACGAGGATACAGTCGAGAAGCTGGAAGAAGAGGTGGAAGAGTATCGTCAGAAGGTCCATAAACTACAGACCGATCTCCACGAATTTCTTACCGAGGAGGTCGCTCTGACTAAAAACATCGAGCGCCTCCATGGCATCCTGAACGATGCTGATGCTGAAATCATACGTCTGAAGGGTAGGATTATTGACCTCGAAGAGCAGGTGGAAGAACTTCATGAGCTAGTTTTCGGACCTAAGTAGTTATTAGGTCGTCAAGGGAAATTAATTAAATAATGTTTAAGCTTTTGTAATGTTCTTGATTATCGAAATAACGAGCGGTTTTGCTCGAATTGTTAAATAAAAGATTTATTGCGTGGATTAATTTGCTCATACCTGATTTCTGTTTTTGAATTTTTGCAGGGCACCGTAATAATAACAGTAATAATAATTAATATATATATAAAAAAGAGATGCACAGTGCAGACTGGTCGGTCAAGGGTCTCAACCGATCGCACAGAGCCCACTGGACTCCAGTCCGATCGGACCACGACACTGACCGATCGGACGACTGCGT
The DNA here is from genome assembly GCA_014905375.1 of Phtheirospermum japonicum. Lineage (NCBI taxonomy): Eukaryota > Viridiplantae > Streptophyta > Magnoliopsida > Lamiales > Orobanchaceae > Phtheirospermum > Phtheirospermum japonicum. Next base: position 764,812 of record BMAC01000165.1, read on the forward strand.
AGTTTATAAAACTGTTGTCGGCCCATTCGCAAATTTTGCCCTAAACACTCCGATTTCTCTCCTTTACAGTGCATAGCTCTCAAAATCGTTCTCCCACACTTCACTAACCATAGAATTAAGAGCAACAACGCGTCCGATCAGAGACAAGACACACCCAATTGCATCCGTCCGGATAATTCGGTAAAACAAGCATAAATCCTTCACAAAACACCAAGCTTCACCAACCCGCCAAAAATGGCTAACTCCAAGGTATAATGGCTGAAACTCGAACTTATTGAATTGTTTGGGAAACTGGATTGCAGGTTTTGTGGTATTTGGAGTTGGGGTTGTGCAAACTGGGCTTGATTTTGGTTGAGTTTCCGAGGCGCGCACTAAGTGTTCGACGAAAGTCCTGTGAGAAGTTCGGTTGCTTCTTGTGAATTTTCAACTCCGCCATGGCATCCGATTCTCGTCCAAGACGTGGAAAAACTACTAGCCGAGTCCCGAGCAACACCCGGGGAGGGTTGGCCCCCTTTGACCTCAAGGACAAACATGAGACTATGCTTTACAAGTCCTTGATTAAGCGGGACGTCTATCACCCCCGTTTCATCAATCTCGAATTCTGGGAGGAGAAAGTCACAATCGGTGACAAGACGGCCGAAAAATTCGTTAAGGGAATCAGGAACCTCGGGCTAATGAAGTGGACCGATGTTAATCAACCCGGATATCGGACTCTTATGCTCGAGTTCTTCACGATGCTCAAATCACTCGCCGATGGAACTTTCGAGTGTCACTTCCGAAACCAAACGTTCCGTACCTTCATTTGTGACCTCGACAAGAGTTTCGGAACTGATAGCCAAAGAGGGCCCAAAGAGGGACTTGAGCTAGACGACTACGACAAAAGCACTTGGTGGACCAAGCTTTCTGGAGCACCACCGGAACCCGGGTGCCGCTTCAATTCGACATCCTTGTGGTCAAACGCCATCTATCTCACTTACAAGTTCTTCATGCAAGTTTTCTTGGGGAAGGAAGACGCCACTAGGATTTCGTCCACCGAGTTGAAGGATTTGTAGGTTGCGTACCACCGTGGCAACGCAAACATTTATCCACTCTTGATTGCTGCAATCGAGAACGTTCAACAAGTGAGGGAAAAGAAAACGGCAAAGCTCACTCTGGGAGCCTTTATCACTGTGCTTGCACGACACCACGGCTGTGATCCTTATGACGATGACATCGTGTACCCATGTGTGGCAATGATGGTCGAGAGTCGGATGGTAAATGGTCGGAACGTAGCTATCCTGACCTTCATGTTGACTTTGGAAAGGCTAATAGACGAGAAAATCGAGAACACCGACAACGATGATGCCGACGACGATGACATGGAAGAGGAGGAAGCGAATGATGATGAGAATGCGGAGGACGGGGAGGAAGAGAACGCAAACGATGGAGGAGATGGGAACATCGATTCCCAAACTCGTGATCATGGAGAGTATGGGGACGGCGTGTATTTCTCGGACGAACAGTGGCAGCAGCAGTAGGATTTCCAAGTGCGCATGATGGATCAAATAGGGCAGTTGCGCATCCATCAAGAAGAACACACGAGAAACGCTCGACAGGATGCCTGGGCTGCGCGTGAGGAAGCTCGGGAGGAGGCTCGTTATTTCCGGAGCACGTTGACGACGTTGGGCAACAACTGAGCGGAAACTACTCAACAACTTGCTCGGTTGACCGGGAGCGTGGAGGCGAATCATGGATACCTCGTTATAACTGACGAGCGCCTCTCCCGTCTCGAGCAATGCTATCCACCTCCGCCTCCGGACGACATGGACCAGTAGGCGGGCCCATGCCCCACTATCTGTATCACCACTCTATCCACTTTTTATTCGCTTTCTAGACTATTTACTATTTATTCGGATTTATTTGATGTATTATTATTATTTCTTTTATGTTCGTGATGGGATGACTATGGTTAACTCGGGGTTTATTCATTTGCATGCGTTGGTTCTTGGCACTTTTCAATTCCCTATGTTCATGTTAGTGTTTTAGCAACCAGGAGATTACTGTATTTTCTTGATAGGGGGAGGGGACGGCACTGTCCAATCGGTGACACAGAGATGACCGATCGGACAATGCCCACTGGACTCCAGTCCGATCGGTCGAGCTCTATGACCGGTCGGACAACTGCGCAATCCTCGAGTAATCGTTTAGAATCCTATGCATGCTTAGTTCAAACTATTTTTAGTAACATAGTCACATTTTCGTAACAAAATGCTAGTCAACCAATTGATTACGTCGACTTTTGTTGAATATTTGCCCATGCTTATTTGTGTTTGTACTGGCATGCCTGTCGAAATCAAGTATTATGTGGTATGATGTTTAAAGTCTTTTGAGCTTGTTTAAGTGCAATTTTTCAAAACTGCTTATATGTATTTAAAACAACACTTTGTCGTTACCAATTCTGCAAAACTTCAAAAACTCGATCACCTTGTTTTCAAAGTTTGAATTGAACCCTAGTGAGAAGCCTTGTGTGTTTATCATCATTTCATGTTGTGATTCAATAAGCGTTTTGAAAGGTCTCTTAATCGCATGTGTACATTGGGTCTTGAAAATGACGATAGGCACATATAAGACCCGTTTCTGGCCTTATTCATAAATAAAAACCACTAAAAATCCCAATGAGCCCCTTCGAGCCTTAATTCCATTTCTTTGTTAGCCACAAACATTATTGCAACTCTTATTTCATCTAAATTTGCGATGAGAGTTTTATTTATGGTTAATGAGATATGACGATTGCAGGGTAGGAACTAGTGGGATTCTCTAAAAAAAGGAGAGAGCGCTATATATATAAAATAATAATAATAATAATAATAATAATAAATATAAATATATATATATATATATATATATATAATAATATATAATAATAATAATAATAAAAAAAAGGGTGCTTAAGTTCAAAAGAGCATCTAGAAAATAAAAATAAGCCTTTTGGTTAAAGCAAGTATTCGGGTTTGGGGGTTGAAAAGAGCCTTAGCTATAAAAGGCTAAAAATAATGGTATATGGTTGTTTGGGAAGGATGAGGAGCAAAAATTACGCTCTATGCTTTAAAGGGTGGATTGAGTGAGTTATAGATTGCGTTTGTCCACAAGTTAGCCACACATCTCTATATATGACATACCTTACCAAAAAGCCGACATTACAACCCTTAAAAGCCCTAATCTAATTCTTGATTGAATGAGCACACTTATGTGATGTATGAGTCTTTGATTTTCACAAGTCGTTGAATGCATGATTATGATGACCCGAGCGTATACACTTACCTATTGAAAACACGAGCGAATGAGTGCACCATGATATATTACCTTTTGAGAGGATGCATGCTTTCGATTTCAAGGTGAAAAGGTAATAAGAGTTAGCTTTATGGTTTCGGCGAAAGTGTTTATAATTGTAAAACTAAACTATATGCACGACATGACTCATAGCTCTAATTACTTTCACTTCTCTTGATTCTGGTCCTTTCGTTTGTTCAAGGACGAACAAACTAATTAAGCATGGGGTGGTTGATTCGTACGTTTTTGTTACAAATCTGTGCATAATTGAGTCTTGTTTTAGTCTTTTTATTTTCTTTTTTGGGTTAAGACTAAGATGAATTGAATCGTTTTGCACTTTTTGTCTCCTTACTTAACTTTCCTACTTGTTGACGCTAATCGGTCCAAATGAGAGTAATTCTTTGTTTTTCTTGTACAGCTAGAGCGTTCGGTGTATCCAAAGCACAAAAATAAAGGAAGCAACGCTCAAAAGTAGCCCAAAAAGGACACCCACCGATCGGACAGTATATGCCTCCGATCGGTCTAACGGATAACGAGCACACTAGCCGAACAAACTGGCGCACCGATCGAAGCAGCGGGCAATAGACTTTGTCCGATCGGACAAGACCTTCGTCCGATCGGACATGTACGTTACACGCATGCAGATTTTTGGAAATTTTCAGTTAAGAAATGGCCAAAGCTTGCTTAAAAATGCCTGAGGAGGCTAGGGTTTGGGAGAATTCAGTCTTGGAGACTTGAACAAGGCTAGAGAAGCCACCAAACACCCAAAGGTAGAGAGATTTGACACATCTCTCATACCTCTAGCATAAACCCGTACAACGCTGTATCAAGGTTTGATTCGCAGCAGCCGACGTTCGATGTGAGGATTCTGGGTTCGTGACAAGACTTGGGATTCCACGGAACTCTCGAAGTGCACTCGTTCATCATCTTCGCGCGTTGAAAATAGTTCAACGTTTAGTAATTTATGAACTCATAACTTTGACGTTTTCGTAGTAGTTCGATTGGGGATTTGTTATGAATAGTTGGAGAATATGTTAGATAATGTTTCGTTGATCGTTTGTTAAAGAGTTGGTATTTGGGATTCATACCCTTGTGTTTTGGATTATTGATGATAGGATGAACAATTACTTTTGGATGTTTTATTGATAGCTTGTTGAAGTATTGGAGATCAGATTTCATGTTATTGTGTTTTGAGATATTGCTATTCGATTGAGGATGAAATTGTGATTGGTTAGGCATTTTTCATATGGTGGTTATTATGAGTAATTGTTAGCAATTGAAATAATCTAGTAAGTCGTTTAGTTTAGAACTGTTAGTGTTATTGGGTTGTTAAATGTGTTCAAACATTAGTTTGTTATAATTAATGCATTATTAGTTGAAAGCATGTTTATGATCATTGGTATAATTATGAAAAGCTCTTATCTGGTTTTGCACCTTTTACTATTCTCATCACTTGTCAAGAGGTTGACACCCTCGAGACAAGAAGAATTCGTTTTTGTTTTAAGTTATTGAAATTGAATCCTTTCCAAAACCCCATTTGATCGTGTATTTTAGATAGAATTTGTGATATTAGAATAATAAGCATCATTGAATCCGATTCCCATTCTTCGAGAGATCGACCCGAGTTAACTTACTAGTCTACAAGTGACCCCGTTCTCTTGCGGGCGAACTCAAACTCCTTTTCAAAGCGTAGACACGTATCGGTTAACCAGTAATTAATTTTGAAGGGAACCAAAAAGTTCGGCTCATGTTCTTATCCATCATCTATTTCCGGGGAATTGCCTATATCTCTAGTCGGTCTTGCACATGTGTTCTCTTGATGGGCTCACTCGTCCGCCTCTCTCTGATCCTCCACTTGGCTCTTAAATGTGTTGAGCTGTGTCTGGAGCTCTGTGACAGCTATCAGGATGTGAGAAAACACCACATCTTTAGAAATCTTCGAAACCACAAGTATTCCGAAGCATCCTGTGCCAAAATGTCGAGCTTTCTTCATCCCTATGATGCCTAAATAGACCTTGTCCTCGTCAACATCGAGGGTCCTGTAATGCCCCACGTCACTTCTCCAGACATCTCTGATACTCAACTTGTAATTTTTTCGTTGATATAACCTTAAATAGTATTAAAAATAATATATATATATATATATATATATATATATATATATATATATATATATATATATATATATATATATATATAACAGCCGCGGCCCGATCAAAACCCGTACACCAACTCGCCCGAACAACCTCGACAACAACCCGAACACATCCCAACAAAACCCCCACGATCAACACCGCCACAGCCTGACTCCAACCATCGCCCCTGGCGATATCACAAATCGCCAACACCAAAACGAACTCCCGGCGAGTCCAGGCCCGATTATCTCCGACCCAAAAACCCGACGGCAGAAAACCGTTTCCGGCAGCCCACAGCGACCCGTTTCAACCCACGTCAACCCCAAACCCGAAGCCACCCCTGCCGTCGACAGCCACACCACCACGGCAAACCGTCCAAAAACCGCAACCAAAACCTACACTTCCGTCACCAACCCAAAACCCACAAACGACCAGTCGCCTTCTTGAGCCGGAGACCGCCGTTCTCCAGCCGCGGCCCGAAACCAACCCAAACCCCACGGCAAACCATCCGAACCGCCACCCGAATACAACCCGGCAGCCCCATGTTCCCAACATCACCGCCACCCCTCAAACTCACGCAGCCGAGTCGCCCCACATGCCGCCGCCTCTGCATCGCCGAAACCACGATGGCCCGACCCACGGGAACCACCCAACACCACCGTCCAAATCATCCTCACCAAGATTGTCGGCAAGCCCACAAACACAACCACCACCGGAGGCCACCCCAGACCACTACGACCCGAAACCCAGCGGTCATCGCCG
>BMAC01000165.1:771042-812813 GCA_014905375.1 Phtheirospermum japonicum
CGGCGATGACCGCTGGGTTTCGGGTCGTAGTGGTCTGGGGTGGCCTCCGGTGGTGGTTGTGTTTGTGGGCTTGCCGACAATCTTGGTGAGGATGATTTGGACGGTGGTGTTGGGTGGTTCCCGTGGGTCGGGCCATCGTGGTTTCGGCGATGCAGAGGCGGCGGCATGTGGGGCGACTCGGCTGCGTGAGTTTGAGGGGTGGCGGTGATGTTGGGAACATGGGGCTGCCGGGTTGTATTCGGGTGGCGGTTCGGATGGTTTGCCGTGGGGTTTGGGTTGGTTTCGGGCCGCGGCTGGAGAACGGCGGTCTCCGGCTCAAGAAGGCGACTGGTCGTTTGTGGGTTTTGGGTTGGTGACGGAAGTGTAGGTTTTGGTTGCGGGTTTTGGACGGTTTGCCGTGGTGGTGTGGCTGTCGACGGCAGGGGTGGCTTCGGGTTTGGGGTTGACGTGGGTTGAAACGGGTCGCTGTGGGCTGCCGGAAACGGTTTTCTGCCGTCGGGTTTTTGGGTCGGAGATAATCGGGCCTGGACTCGCCGGGAGTTCGTTTTGGTGTTGGCGATTTGTGATATCGCCAGGGGCGATGGTTGGAGTCAGGCTGTGGCGGTGTTGATCGTGGGGGTTTTGTTGGGATGTGTTCGGGTTGTTGTCGAGGTTGTTCGGGCGAGTTGGTGTACGGGTTTTGATCGGGCCGCGGCTGTGTAAGTTTTTTGTGATGTTGGCTGGGGTGATGGGTTGGGATTCGTGGCCGGGATGGTTGGCGACGATTGGTGCCTTGGCTGGTGTCGGGTTAGGATTGGCCATGGTTTGGCCGTAGTTGGGTTGGAAGGTGCCGTGTGCCAGCGCTTCGGCAGTAGGCGTGGCGATGGTGCTGTTGTTTGGTTTGGAACAGTGGCCGGGGTGATTGGAAATCGGCAGCCGATTCGATTACGATGGCTGCCGAAAATTTTGATTTCGGCTGAGTTTCAAGTAAAGAAAAAAAAAATAACAGAAGAGGTGTGTTTACCTGATGCTTGCGGCTGGTTTGCAGAAAAGTGAAGAAGAGTTGAAAAATTTTGAGAGGGTTTGAGGATGATTAGGAACGGCTGATGAAAAAAAAAAAGGACTTTTGGTTTATAAACCAAAGATGAACTTAATTTAGGAAAGTTAGGGTGGGGTCTTGGTGGGCTAGGCTAGCAATTGGGTTTCGATTGGGCTCGTTTTCAAGTCCGAGAAATAAAACGATCCACTAGACGGCTTAAGTTTTAAATCCAATAATTTCGTGAACGACCCAATAGTATTTTAAATTATTAAAAATATTATAATATAAATAAATTATAAAAATTATAATATTTTTAGAAATCAAAATTATTTTAAAACTAAAATCTATTAATTTGATTATAATAAGATTTTAAATTAATTTTAGATAATTTATATAGAATACAACTTTAATATAATAGTCTTTAAAATTGAGATATAATATATTTAACAATCGCACTAGAAACTTTTATTATATAGAGTTTCTTAAATCAATTAGAACTAAAAGTATAAAATAATTTATAGTGACGAGTTTGGGACTAAGATTATTTTTAATGCATGATTGTAATTAAATAAAAAAAAAATATATGCATTGGATGTATGGATGTTACACTTCCCAAATACCTCTTAATCAAACGCTTTCTCTTCCAAACTCCATTATCCGGTGAAGAAAATTGCTGCAACTCCAAAAGCTCACAAATGGCAGTGAATATCAAACAGTTTTTTTTGCGAGGGGATGGGAAACGATCAGGAATAATCTAGCGGTCATAGGCAAAAAAAGGTTATTGCAACAAAAGGTATGGATTCAAACTCAACTGTGATTGATTTCTTAGAATAAATGTTCCCTAGAAATCAAAACCTCTACAATTACAATCTTCAAAGCCGTGTGCTTCCAAGAAATATATTTTTTCCAGAAAAATCATTTAGTTCCAAGCGAAGAACGGCGTGTAAAAAAAAAACTTGCTTGTTTTGATACATGAACGAATTATGTTAATTACCTATCTAATTTCAGATATATACAAGCCCTACCACCCCCAACCTATAATGGAAGGTTCTTTCACTTTTTTTATGCTTTATTCATGAGGTTAGTTAATGGATTAATTATTTTCTGGGAAAGTAAAATTAACCAGGATAAGTGCCTTTTCATATGTGTTGCAGTGGTGTCGTTGACACACTACAAGAAAACTGGAATTTAGAGACGGATTTTTCCGTTGCTAATAAATTATTTTCGTTGCTAAATTCAGATAGCAACGGACCAAATCCGTCGCTATAATGCTCGTCGCAAAATATTAGAGACGGATTTAGCTCTGTTGCTAAAATTAGAGACGGATTAGCGACGGAAATATCTGTAGCTATTTAGCAACAGAATAAATTCGTTGCTAAATAGCGACAGATATTTCTGTCTCTAATTCAGTTATTTAGCAACAGAATGAATCCGTTGCTAAATAGAGACAGAAATATATGTCTCTAATTCGATGCTATTTAGCAACAGAATGAATCCGTTGCTAAATAGCGACACCATTTTTAGCAACAAAATTGATCATCCGTTGCTAATTTTAAGGTGTAAAAAAAATTGTTTTAATATATTTTGTTCTTATTTTTTATTTTATTCTTCCTGTAATCAAATATTTAAAAAATAAACCAAATAAATTAGAAAATACCCCAAATTAACTCAATCCAAAATACAAAATGACTAACAGAATAATAATATCAAACAAAAAGTTACAACATATCCAAAATACAAAATGATAAACAAAGTAATGTCAAACGAAAAATCACAACATCTAGAATGCCAAAAGATAAAATATAAATATCCGAAATGTCAAAAGACAACATCCAAAATGCAAAACTACAAGCGAAATCATGAAATGTCATGGTTGCGAAGGTGGTCCACCTTGTCGGCGAAAAAGTTTCATCATTTCTGCCATTTGTGCCTGCATCTCCGTACGAGCAGCACGCTCCGCCTCTAAAGCTTAGCAATGTAGGACTATTTACATACTGCTCACCCATAGATACCTGCATCAGAATCAAAATAATTAACGCAAGCAAAAGTATTTCGATTCAAAGCTGTAATTTCTAACTGTGATATATTTTCAATTACATAATGCGTTGTCACCTGAGGTATAGGGGAAGGAGGAGCTGCATCAATGGAAGATTGTGAGCTAGCTTTATTAGCTAACTTGCATAAAGCCACTGAACTTTCCCTTTGGTGCTTTGAGTTAGTGGATTCCCAAAACTCCAAAAGCAAACCGAGTCCTGCAAGAATATGAGTGTGTGAAGCACAAAAGTTGCAATATTGCGCACGTTGGACAAAGTCTCAGCACAAGTCAATGTGATACCGACTTCATCGACAAAATTTGGCGAAATGGCATACCATTTTTATCATTGAAGATGGTTCTTTGGTCATTTGGGGAACAAAGATGAGCAAGAGACAGGGCTACGCGTCTTTGAACATTTTTTTCTTCCGCACACATCATGTACAATAAGTGGCTCAATTCCTGCCTGGTGGAAATACAAACCCAAGTTCAAGATCCATAAAAGCAATCCAATTGTAGTTAAATATTCCACATCCTAACTATCTTCAACTTCTTGAAAATCAAATCTGTTAAATTAAATATATCAGACAAATTACAACATTATACAAAACAATATTACTGTATACTACAAACAAGTAAAGCAGCTCACCCGCCCATGAATCTTCTCTTCGAGTCTCTTTAGTGTCTTGGCTACACAATCCCTAGTAGGCTGAAGCAAATGGAAAATGAGGATGTATATCACACTCCAATCAAGATATTGCGTACGTTTGATTAAACCAAATATGTATATATCAAACGAGATAAATAATCAGTTAATTTTGAGATTGTACTTGGACAATAAATTCACCATCTTGAAGTTTCTGTACACCCCCCACCCTAATAAAATCTGCAACATTATCCTACATAAATTTTGTGGAGGCAGAAAAGAAAAGGAAGAACAGTCAGTTCAGCCAAGATAATCCGACAAAGCTTTACGAACTTGACAACTAAACAAATATTTTAATGCTCCGTTCTCTTTTAGTCATATCTAATTACCCGTTCGATTTCTAATTTGCTAAACTTTATTGTTGGTTTCTGTGGTACAACTGAAGTTTTTTATTCTCTGTTTGGTCATAGGTTTACAACTTATTTTGTTAAAGTGTCTACATACAGAGTATTAAACTGGTGAAATATTATCAATTAATTTTAATTCATTTATTATTTTTTTTTTGTGTGGGCATTTGCAAACATTCACAAAGTCACCAGTTTATGAATTTTGCATCTGAAAGAAAAATAATAGACAAATATATATACCTGCACCGGACTCACTGCAATAAGCCTACCACCAATCGCACACCAATAATATGCCCATCAGGACTACAAACCGAAATGCTTATCCCACCAGTCCGATTGCGAGGACCGCCACTTTCAGCAACCAAGTAAGAACCTGACAAGCACAGTATCTTGAAATGACCCAAAGAGGATATAACAAGCAGCATAATTGACAAGCTCTTCTATATTAAACAATAAGATGGTTTCAAACAGACTAAGCCATGCATTGCAGCCAAGTGAGAAGAGTTAAGGAAAGATATGAATTGATTGAACAAATAAACACAAGACTTGCAGCTTCAAAGTAAAATGGAGAAATTGCAAATATATTTATTACTGTAGCTTTCTTGATTTGCATGTTTTCACCAAACAATAATTTCACTATTGTAGCTTAAAATTATCATAATTTTCTATGCAACCCACAATGGTCACGATCTAACATTGTATGGCGCACAATGAGAATAATTCAAAGGATGTAGTGATTTTAACTGATTATCATCTGATAAATAAGTTGAATATTCCACTCAATTATAGAAATAATTATCAAAAAAATCACAGAAAATAAAGTAAAATAAAACTGATCCATTAGCTGACATTATACATAAAGCTCTCGACCTCTGTTGTGCAAATACATAAAGCTCTCGGACCCGAGCTACCGATTCAATCACCACCAGAAACCCACTAAATCGGAAAAGGCCTATCACTCCAGATCCAAGCTCGATTCGCCCGACGCCATCGCCTTGCCATCCTCTCTTCGCCGACGAGTGCGTGTGGTGAGTTTACTGTGTGAGGTGACAGAAAGTGGCGAGCCCACTAAATTGGAAAAGGCCCGTGGCTCCAGATCCGAGCACGAATCGCCCGCCGCCGTCCCCTTGCTGTCCTCTTTTCGCCGGCAAGTGTGTGAGGTGAGTGTACTGTGTGCGGGTGGCAGAAAGTGGTGAGAGAGAGAATGGGCGGCAGGTGCTCAATTTCTCAATTAGGTTTTGAATGCAAATGAGTAGATTCGATCTATTAATTTCGGGAAAACAATTAGAGACGGATGTATATTTTCCGTGTCTAAATTAGAGAAAGATGCATATTCCGTCTCTAAATTAGAGACGAATGTATGTTTTCCAGTCTCTAAATTAGAGACGGATGCATATTCTGTCTCTAAATTTGATAAATAAAAACTGAAAAGTGGGGAAATACTTTAGCAACTGATTTATTGGTAGCTAATTAGTGATCGATTATATTTCAGTTGCTAATTAGAGACGGATATCTATTATGTTGCTAAATTAATTAAAATAATAATTTAAAAAAAAATAGTGAAAAAATCTGTTGCTATTCTGTCGCTATTAGTGACGGATGGTATCTGTCTCTAAATACCTATCTCTAATTTCTAGTTTACTTGTAGTGACATTCTTAATTGCTTTTTTGTATGTTGTAACTAGTACCTCGTTTTGTATAAATTCTTCCTATTTATAAATTTTGTATTTATTATTTGGATGCGTCTAATTCATATTTGTAGTGTTTTCGTGAGCATTTGATAATGTTGTGGATATTGTATTGTATGTATAGATTGTTAAATATTAGGATGAAAAAAATGGAGGTGTTTCTATATAAGTATAGTGGTGCTTTCTTTTGTGTTTGATGATGCTAATTTTGTAAATCCATTAAGACCGTTCCCTTAATGCGCGCTGTGATTGAAAAAAAAATGCTCTCTGAACTTAATTGCAGTGCTTTTTTTTGTATGTTATAAATTGATATCTTACTTTTTCTAAATGTTTCATTTTTTTTTTTACTTTTGCCAACTTTAATAATGTAAAGTGTATTTTTAATGCTTTGTATGTTGTTCTAGAAAATTGCAATTTACTAGAATAAATATTTTTTTCATACGTGTTGCAATGCTTTGATTAATATGCTTAAGTATTTTTTTTATGTATGTTGTAAAATGATACCTTACTTTGTCAACTGCTTTCAGTTTTACATTAGCCAGTTTTAATAATTTGAAATGTATTTTCTTTTATATATCATCATGTTTCTCTACATGATGATATAAACTCTAAAACATTCCAAGGAAGACGCGCCATAACTTTTTTATTCACCCTTGCGATAAACGGAGTTGTCGGGGCCAAAGAGGATATGCATCTTATGACAGATCTCCACATGGTTACTGATGTTTATTGTGGAGGTATTGGGATGGAAATACCATCGTGCTTACGAGACATCAAATAAATATAAGGAGGGTAAATTCAAATTCATGAAGTCAAACAAAATTCATTAAAAAGATAAAAACACATCCAGAAATATGTTTAAAACCTGAGCTTGTTCAACAATAGAAACATCAAATATTGTTACTAAGAACCAAAATATAATCTACTATATGAAAAATAAATGCACACAACTACTACTTCTTTCCCACGAACGGCTTGTAACTCAACTCACACGATGACACATAATACCCGATTTGCCCCGGTAAAATCTTGACCCGAAACTCACTGCTATCACCGCAATCATTGGTACCTGCAAAAGAAAAAAACTTTTGCACGAGAAAACTCCATGGTAATGCTTTTTTACACATATAGTAATGCTTTGTTGTTATTCCCCAACTGCTTTATAGCTTTAAATATTAAATTGTGTCTCTACCACCACCACCACCACGCCATAGCCAGCATTCCCCTTACAAGAAACTTATACGCAAACCCCAAATAACTGTATAAACCTCTGATAAACGCACGACACCAATAATCAATTGACAAATTTATAATTAAAAAAATACGCATTGCTACTAAATTAAAAAAAGAAAGAAAGAAAGAAACAAGACCATTGAGTTGATCCCTCAAACAACTTTGTAACTTAACTCACGGGACGACACGTAATAACTTAGTTAATTACGGTGAAATCTCAACACAAAAATCACTGTGATCGTCGCAATATTTGGTGCCTGTGAAAAAAAAAACCAATTTTACTAAAAAAATTCTTATCTTATTTCTCTTCAAACCCTTTGCTATCCTTTTCATAAATTTCAAAATATAAATTCAAAATCATCCCTGTTATCCCACGACACATAAACCCTTTCTCTTATTTATCTTCACAAATTTCAAAACTCCAATTCAAAACCATCCTCCTCCCTAAAAAGAAAAAAGAATTAGGTTGCAAAAAATAACAGTAGTGCTTCATTATTCAACTAGAAATGCTTTGTTTCCATTCCCCTACTGCTTTATAAAGCTTTTAATAATTAAATATCGTCTTTTCCAAAACCATCGCGCCATAACCAGCACTTCCATGGCGAAAAATCTTACGCAAATACCCCCGATGACTGAATAAACCCCCAAAATTGTGAACAATTCCAAAATAAATAAATATCGCACAAAAGAAGATGAATCAGACACAATAACAAATATTTTACCCGTTGATTCTGTTATTCGCACACCCACTGCAGATTGAATTGTGGAAATTTTATGAAAGAAAAAAAAAACAATATTCTCGGATTGCAGGAACAAAAAAAAAGTAATTACATGCAAAAAGGAAAAGACGATGGACATCTTGATTCATGGGGGATCTTAACTGCCATATAAATAAAAGACTACCTTACCCCTTTATACTTGAATTTCTATATAAATCATCTATTAAATATCAGCCGTAGGATGGAATTTATTAGTGGTCTAGATTAAGCCCTAGGTTCACAAATAAGGGTGGAGTTCTCATTTGAACCCAATCACACACACACACACACACACACACACACACACACACACACACACACTTACAAATGTCTGTTGTGATATGAGGTTAGTAAAAGGTCATCGAATCTCTGATGCATAGTCAAAATACCTCGTACGCAGTGAGTTCCTTACCCCCTCCCACACGTTGTATTCAATATTTAATAAACATTCAAATAATTAATTATTTACAAGGATAATTTATAAATATAAATTTAAATTTATCTACAAGATGACGTGCATGACCAATCACAGATTGAGACCCGCTTTTATGTTTCGATATCCCAGTACCCAGGCCACCGCTCGCTCATCCTATTCCTGCTGGCCTGCTGTGACCTTGTTTTATTCTCGGGCTTATCCCACTCCGCTTGCCACCTCCTCTAGATATCCTCGTCTACGCACGTGGGCCACGTCCCTTAGAATCCCATTTTTGCCTCCACTTGTTGAGGCAGTTGCTCCATCTAGCCCCCATAGTGGTCTAAAAGACAGTTCTCACGGTGCTCTCAGCATAAACTTGGGTCCCAATAATATTTTTTCCACAAAATAAAATAATTTAATTAGTATAAAATATTATATATAATATAAATAAAAATACATACATGTGTTGTAAATGAAAAGGTTAGTTAATTATCTAGAACTTGGGCCACCACAAATCACGATGCGACTGAGGGACGTGCTCATATTTCAACCTATCGGGGTGTACACGAGCCGTTGATCCCTAAAAAAAATCATCGGTAACTCTTTCGAGTAACTACGCAATCTAAAAATATTTACTTAAATCAATATATCAATATAATGAACTTAATAGGATTGAACAGTAATCTAAAGTTACTTACCTCGGGCCAATGATATGGACCTCGGTCATATCAGGATGCGAGGACACGAAGCCTTTGGAAAAACCAATTAGAATTAAGCATACATGCACATTTGAACCGAGGTAAATAAATTAAAAGAATTTCAAACTATATATAGATCATTTTATACTTTATTCTAATATGAACTGACACTTTCACTATATAGTTTATCATCAAACTCATATTTATCCGTGTATTCATCACTTAGAAACTCATCTTCTGTCTCATCCTCTGCCTCATCGATAAGTTCATATGATTCATTATCAACATGGTCATGTAATAAAAAAAAAACATCCTACAATTGTATTTAATTGTGCATTTCTATAACATCATCTTGAAAGGATTGGTTAGGCAACACATGCTGAATAAATTCTATTATTGATCTAACTTTAATTTTACACGTTTCAAACTAACCCAACTTGCCTCATTTCAAACTCGAATACAGATAGTAGTAAACTTGAACAACTTGTGCAGTGAGTACGAACGACTCATATCAATTAAATGTACACTTATGATTGACATTAACGAGCTTATAGTGAGAACATACCCTTGTGCCGGTGGGAGTTGGATCAAACCACTCACATTTGAACCAGAGTGTGCTTTTGTAAGGTAACTCTGTATAATCGAATCTAAAAACTTCTACGAGATGACCGTAACAATCATACTCATTATCTCCATAGTTTGTTCCTCTTATACAGACATCAGTGCTCGAAGTTGATCTACCTGATTCGTATGCAACTGTTTGAAATTTGTATCTATTTATCTTGCAACCAAGATATGTAATCACGCGTCGTGATGGACCTACTGTTAGACTCTTAATGTACTCGTCGATGACATTGTTCAAGGGATCTCGTGTATATAACGATGGAACATAATAAATTTATTATTTATTAAATTTTCAATTGAAAATGCACACACACACACACACACACACACACACACATATATATATATATATATATATATGTGTGTGTGTGTGTGTGTGTGTGTGTGGCAAAATTTTATAATCATTTCAGAGGAGCCCACGTATTTTCCGAAACAATCAAAAAATTTTATTTTTTAATTTTTTATTGAGCCCATCATCTACAATGTTTGGTTGGCAGCATTTTATGCCCTATGTGAAAACACCGCATATGTTTAAAGATGAAAATTATCTTAATTTCTTATATAACAGATTTCGAACGTGGTAAAATATTGGACTTCATTGCAGTTTAATACAACATAATTTCTCATCGCTTCGAATTCTTATTTGTTCAAGAATCTTTTTACTGATATTGCAAATATTTCACCATATTCATTGAACATTGAAGGAACGTCATTATCATCGTCTTCACCATTTTAGCCATCATCATTAAGAGGCACATTTATTCTTTTGGAGAAATGATCTTTAAATATTACGAAGTAAAGGTTGAAGCCTCTTCATTAAGTTATGCATTTGCTATCGAGCCCTCGATGCTTGCCTTGTTCCTCACAATATCCTTTAGTTTGTAAATAAACCTCTTTAATGGACACATCCACCTATATTATACTAGACTTGCAATTCTCGCTCCATATGCTAAGTGAACTGGTTAATACTCCATAAAGTAAAAAAACTATATTGAAAGATCTTTTCAAGTTGACACAAAATTAGAGGAATATCACGCTGCAAATGACTGATATCATCAATCACATTAACTATAGAACTAAGATTCTTGAAGAACAAAATCAACTTTGTTAGGGCCTTCCACATTGGATGGGGAAGCAGTTTTCGGAAAGCAAATGCTATCAACTTTGCATGAACACATGACAGTCGTGTCTTTTCATCCCAGACAATCTCAATTCTTCAATATCGACGTAACGCCTCTAGTTTTAACATCCAAATACACTGATCTTAGCATCACAATGCAAAATGGTACAACAATTGCATATAATTATTAGCAGTGCCCATAAGTAAAGGTTGCATCTGCCAATAATAGTAATGACAACTCATTATAATAATTAATATTCTCGACTCCAAGTTATTTGCAACAGTCCTTATTATATGCTATCACGTTATATTAACATCAATATATGCAACGACATCAGATAATGCTTGAGCAAAGTTCAGTAGTTCAACTAAAAAAACAGCCAACAACAAAATATAGATTAAATGTTCGAAATTTCAACTACAAACAAAAAGCCATAGGTCATTAATGGACAGCAAAAAAAGGAGTTTACCTTTGGTTCTTGGAAATTTAGCACGCCCTAGGCCATTTACCACCACAACATCTCGGAAGTGTTGGTGATAAAGTTGGAAATTGAAACTTGATGGTGGTATAAAGTTTTGGATTTGAGATTTATAGGGTGGTCTCCGATGTTTTCGGGTGGTCTTGTTTGCAGAATCTTATGATTACGGGTATGGGTGTGGAGATGGCGATAATTCTGGATCACCCTGATTTAGGAATTGTAATTGGATTACTCTACCCTTCTTACACAATTGCTTGTAATAGTTGTCCAAAATTAGGTCTAAGCCCTTCCTTCCCAAGCAATTACTGACCGTCCAAATCATGTTAAACTTGGGTGCTGTTTTAGGTTCTTTTCGTTCACTCCTATCATATAAATGTGATTAGTTCCTAGTTCACACCCAAGCCTGACATCATCCCCCCCCCCCCCCCCCCCCCGCGCACACACACACACATTATTTTTTAAAAGGTAAGTATAATATAACAACTCGAAATACGTTAAGTGCTATGATGAAACGACACTTCATTGTTGACCCCGTATGGGTGTTGGATACTCCAAGGACACGGACATGCGTCATAACTCGTGTCTCATTTTGCTTTTTTTCAAAATTCTTAGCAGTGAAACACGGTTTGGACACATCGGGCACAAGAGGACTGGGACAGGATCCAGACACGTCTCTAATACATTTTTTCAATTTTATTTTTTTCCAAATATTATTTTATTTCATTTTAACTTTTTTTTACTTGAGTTTAATCAATTGTTGTGAATGCATTTATAATTATTTTATATAATTAATTAAAATAAAATTAGTATAATTTAATATTTATAAAATTAAACAATATTATAAATATGACCAAATTGTATCATTTCATTTATTTTTTAAAATAAGCGTGACCTCATATTATGTTATCGATGCTACTTACATTATTAAATTGCCAACAACAACAGTGGCTTTATGCTCGGGTTTAAACCCAAAAAGCTAGGTTTAAACATTTTTCTACCACTTTGGCCGCATATTTTATTTGTAACAGGAAATATTGAGTTGGTATTTATCAATCCATCTTTTAATTATGTTATTGTGGGTTTTGATTTTTTAATTAAAATATATATTGGATATTTATGAGTTTATATTTGTGCATACTAATCTAAAAAAGTAGTGAGTTTATTATCTGTCCCGTTGGGTTTATTACTACTACCACCCTTAGAAAGCAACGGCAACCGATAATAATTTGGCGTCGTAATCGACGTGTTTAAACACCATCACCACTCCACCACCCCCGCCCACAATTTCTTTCTGCTAATAATAAGTACAGTGTTTTACTACATGGCTTTTTGCAGTCTTTTGAGCTCATCATAAATGTAACCTAAAACCCAACCCACACGCGCCCCACTTTCTCACACCTCTCTGCCAAAAACCAGGAGACCCCTTTTCTGAAATTGATCCCCGTATGTTGAATTTATTTTTAATTATTATTATTATTATAATTATTATATGTGCCTGCGAGTAATATTCATCAATGGCGGCCAATCTCTCTAACCCCACCACCCTAAACAATTGTTCATCTTCTTGCCCTCAAGAGCCAGATGACATTTCCCTTTTTCTGCAGCAAATTATCCTCCGCTCATCTTCTTCATCGTCGTCTGCTATCATGCGCCACCATCCATTTGCTGCGCTCTCGGATCATCTATTCCTAGAGGATCCCGGTCTCGGAATGGGTCCGGGCCCGGGTCAGATCTCCGCGCCCGACCCGTATTCGGTGCTGAACTCGTCGACTTCCGGTTGTGGTCTCACCGCGGGGAATGTCTCTTCTTCTTCTGCTGGGAAGTTGGATAATGAGGCAGACGACTATGATTATGATGAGAGTGAGGTATTTTTTTTGGTTGCATGATTTCTTTTTTCCTTTTTTTTATTTTTATTTTAATAAAAACTATTTTTTTTTTTCTTTTTATGTTTTGAATGTGCATTATGATGTGTAGGAGGTTGTTGAAGCAGTGGTTGAAGAGACAGCTCAAAAGCCAACGCAGACTCGGAGTTCTTCAAAGAGGAGCAGAGCAGCTGAAGTGCACAATCAGTCTGAAAAGGTTTTTATTTTTTTATTTTTTTTTCCTAATTTTGATTGGGATCTTGATATTACTTAATGTGTTTGACAGAGAAGAAGAAGCAGGATTAATGAGAAGATGAAGGCATTGCAAAATCTAATTCCAAATTCAAACAAGGTAGTTAAAGCTGTAAGTTCTAGCTTACTTATGTCTGCTTTTATTTTTTATGAGTTTCCTTTAATAACATCTAATTTGGGCTTCTTCTTCTTCTTCTTCTTCTTCTTTTAATATATA
This sequence comes from Phtheirospermum japonicum, assembly GCA_014905375.1. NCBI lineage: Eukaryota > Viridiplantae > Streptophyta > Magnoliopsida > Lamiales > Orobanchaceae > Phtheirospermum > Phtheirospermum japonicum. Next base: position 784,492 of record BMAC01000165.1, read on the forward strand.
TATTTTGCATTTGCTTTATTAGACGGATAAGGCTTCGATGCTTGATGAAGCTATTGAGTATCTTAAGCAGCTTCAGCTCCAAGTGCAGGTAAAGTCAAGTTCCCCATTCATCGTTTTCTAGATTTTTATTGTTCCTAAACAATATTTTTAATAGAGGATAATTATCGACAAAATTATTACTTCAATTGCTAATTATTGTCAGTGAATTAAGCACAAATTCCCCAATTTTAGTGAAATAAATGCACATTCAACTCATATGCTTCTTTAGAGAGCGAATCTGTATTTCAAAGAAACCTCAATTCGTATATTGTTGCCTTTTCTTTTTTTTTTTTTTAATAATAATAATGGCTTCCGATTGTGCCTCAAACATAGTCCGATTAATTTGTAGATGTTGACAATGAGAAACGGGTTAAGCCTTTACCCTATCTGCGTGCCCGGGATGTTGCAACCTAACCAATATATGATGTCTCAAATGAGTAAGGATACATATGACTCTGATAATTTCTCGAATGTGTACACAACGGAATCGATTTCTATGGATCCAAATATCTCAGCCGATGCACTAATCGGGCTTCAAGACAAATGTGCTAAGCGGGGCCCGGTTTCTGATTTCTCTATTACGATCGGTGGTTCGAAAAGTTCGTTGAAAGTAGAATCAGAATCATCTATGCTGGATCATTTCGGAAACTTTCAACAATCCAGATCGTCTCAAGTAAGCCCCTCTTCCTTTTGGGTTATTTTTTTATTTTACTTTTTTACAATCCCGAGTTCTAAATGAGCATTATTTGATGTTTATTGATGAAAAAGGTAATTTGTGAGGAGAAGGTTCAGCTTTGTCAACCATCGAGCGATGATTGTCCTCGAACAGGTAGAACTTATAATTCTTAGTTCATGTATACTTCATGTTTAAAAGTAAAATAGTAGTAGTTGTAACCCTTTTAAAACCAAAAATTAAAAAAGGAAAAAAAAAAAAAAAAAAAAGAAGGAAACAAAAGACTAATCGTTAAGAGTATCATTTGTAAATTAATCCCTTTACAAAGTAATGTGTGTAGGAGCAAATGCAACATCTTCAATCCCATGTGAAACAAATGTATCGGAATTGAGAGAGATTACCTTAGAAGCGCGCCTAGCCGGAGGAGACCATCTATTGCAGAACTTTATCAATCACCCAATCTTTTCATCAGCACATTTGGATATGTGAATTCTTCTAAACTAATGGTGTCGACAATTGCTTCTCGCCAGCCTACAAAATTGACAGACGACCAGCTAATGATAATATAACATCAAGTTTCTGATTTTTTTTTTTAATTTTATTTTAGTGTTTAATTAATCATGTCCCTACCGTAGCAAATATATGTAGCCAACAAAGCTATTTTTTTCCGTCCGAAAGCCTTAATGGACATGATTAGGAGTAGTTGACGTTTTGCTATTGTGTGTTATATAGTACATGCAGCGAAAAGATATCGGTGCTGGTATTAGTAAGGTTTATTGAATCTGATTTTGCTTCTAATTGTTTTTGGTATTTAAATCCTTTTATTTTCTTCTGTGCAAGTTATCTTTCTGCTGCAATGCTAAATATTATCGTCTCCTCGGGGAATTTTATGCTTACAAATGTATATTTATGGGTGAGAATAAACAAACTAAAGTTGGCAAAGACTTGGGCTGGGTCAGTCCGAGCTCTTCGGTCTACGTAGAAATCTGGGCTAGGTTAGGTTGGCTTATGTCAGGTTGCTTGGGTTTCGGCCCTCTAGTGTGAGCTTGTAAAAACGTAGCCCAATGCTGTCTGGATTGCTAAAATCTGTCTTATAATACAAACTAGTATTTGTAAGAAATTAAATATAAAAAATATTTGTGAAAGTTATAAAGTTTTAAATTTTAAAATAAAAAATTGAAACGATGTGTATCTCAACTCGTGCTCTGTTCAATTTATTAATTATTATAATTATTAATTAATATTATATTTTAATGTTCAAATTAAATTCATTAATAATTATATTTGCATACGTATAAAAATTCAAAAGATCTCACATTTTCAACCCGTCTCTGATCTATATTAATTAATTATTATTAACTCATTTTATATTTTTATGTTTAAATTAATTTTGTTAGTAATTATAGTTACATACTTTGAAAAATTCAAAACGTGTCATACTCTCAAACCTTCTCGCATTGTGTCATTATCTAATAACTATTAATTAATTATTATATAATTTTAATTTCTTATATTTAGATTGAGTTCATTACTAATGTTTAGTTACATACTCCAATTATTGCAAATATGTCATAATTTACCTATACAGAATATTTAAAATTTCAAAGTTAAATTATTTCAACTTTTATTATAAATACAATTATTTTCATATATAAGGTTTTTTTTGTGATTAAAATTATTCCATATGTAATTTGTCTTTTAATTAAAATAATTGATCTAGATTTGTTTTTCTACTAATTATACATGACTTATTTATATTTTTATATTAGGAGTATAAAATCATTGAATTAGACAAAATATAATAAAAAAAAATTATTAAGTTAGGCTAAATATAATAAAAAGAAAATATTAAATTAGACAAGATATAGTAAAAGGAAATATTAAATTATATATATATTAGGCTCGGATGACAAATAAGCAAACGAAACACCAAAATATTTAACTATCTAAGCGAAACATACAAAGTAGACACATAGATTAAGAAAGTTTTGCATTAATATATACTTGTTTAACACCCGTGTATTACACGGAACTTATCAAAAGATAAATATATAAAATATTTGTGATATGAATTTAAATCTAAAATAAAAAATAAAAATAATTATTTCGAACCCATACTTTGTACATGTCTAATCTATTTATAAATTATTATAAATATTAAATAATTTTGTATTTGATGTTTAAATTTAATTCATTAATTATTAGTTACATACTTACAAAAATTCAAAAGGTGTCACATTCTAAACATGTGTCTAATATCTATTTTATTAATTATTATTATTATTAAATTATTTTATATATTAATCTTTAGAATAAATTCGTTAATAATTATTAGTTACATACTTTGAGATATTCAAAAGATATCATACTCTCAATCCGTGTCGCATTTTACTGGTGTCTAATCAATATTTATTAATTATTAGTATATAATTTAATATTTTTATATTTAGATTGAATACATTACTAATATTTAGTTACATACTTAGATTATTGTAAATAACTCATATTTTTACCTATATAGAATATTTGGAACTCCGAAAATAAAATTATTTTAAATTATATTATCAATAAAACTTATTTAATTATTTTCATAATAAATTTTTTTAATTAAAATAATTTCATATGTAGTTTTTCTTTTAATTAAAAAATAACTAATTAAGATCTTATTTACTAATTATATATGATTTGTTTCTATTTTTATATTAGGAGAAACAAAGAAAAGTATTGAATAAGGAAAAATATAATAAAAAAAATAAATTAGGTAAGATACAATAAAAAGAAAAGTATTAAATTAGGTGAATATTAGGCTCAGATGACACATAAGCAAACGAAGCATCATAATTTTTTATTTGTTAAACGAAGCATACGAAGCAGACACATAGGTTAGGAGGATTTTGCATTAATATATAGAGGTGATATACCCCTTGGATTTCTATAATTGCACTTTAGAAAGAAATGTAACCCTGTTATTAATAATATTAAATCAATTAAAACAAATCAAGTGTGTTTTGTAAGGAGTGTAAATAAATAGTAACGAAATAATTATTACAAAACATATTGTTTAAACATCTGATTATAAGAAAAAATCCTTATAGACTTATCTCATGACGAATGATTTTTATTAGAAAACGTCTATCAGCGATCACACTTGAAAACATAAATAAATAGTAAAGTTGAAAATTTTCTATTGAGTAAGTTCGTTTTAAATTAGTACTACTCTTCCAAAAGGATAAAAATCACAATTTCTAGGATTAGATCTTAATAAAAACAAAAAATAGAAGAAGAACGATTCGTTTAACAGGATGTTGGTGACGGTGTTAGCAACATGGGCTGCAATACCTGCCCGTATGCTAAATATCTTTTGATCGAATAAGACGGGTGTTAGCAACATTGGGCTGCAATACCTGCCCTTGTGCCGAATATCTGTTGATCGAATAAGACGCGCCCAACTTTTGATCTTTTCTGTCTATAACTCGTGGTATTTAAGTTTTGAAGCCGTAAAGCATGTCCGCATCTTTATATAGACATCCTTACTTGTAAAAGAGACATACAAAAGAAGGAATATATTATATCTATATAGTATATATATATATATATAGTACTACTATTATTACCTATATATATATATATATATATATATATATATATATATAGAGAGAGAGAGAGAGAGAGAGAGAGTGAGAGAGAGAGAGAGAGAGAGAGAGAGAGAGAGAGAGATTAGGTTCAAATGAGAACCATGTTCATATATGTGAACCTAGGGTCAATTATGTGCCTTAAATCTAATTAAGGATGAATTAGATTTTTAGTGTATTTTCTTATTTAATTAAAAGCATTCAGATTGTATAATAAAAACACTACTGGAGTATATAACTGAAAATATTAATAAACCAATGTGATTGTATAATAAAAGCACTACTGGTATATAATAAAAGCACTAGTTCGCATGTTCGCATATAATGACATGGTTCAATTTGAACTCACCCATATATATAAACCACTTTAATTAGGAAACATGATAAAATCTAAAGAGAATTAGATCCTAATCTAATTCTAACAATAAACAAGATAACTATCAATAAGATAAGTATCAAATCTTTTCTAAACAATTAATATCTAATAAATTTGGCAAAAAGGTTAAAAAAAATCTGGACAAAATAAGACTCTAGGAGATTAAATAACTTTTAATCATATGTATCACGTACGTAGATAACTTCTAAATGAATACAAGTCTATTTTAATCTTATACGTAAAAAAAGTATAGACTCTTCAATCTCCCCATTTTGTCTTATTTTGTCCAAAACACACATGATGAAAATCACAAGTATAGTCTTGAATAGTCATCTAAAAACTCTCCCCCTAACTTGTTGCAGTATAATATCAGAATATCAAAGATCATAAAAAGCAATCATTCAACAATTAGAAATATCAAACACATATAACTACAACCAAATAAAATATCTCTAGAAAAAGAGATTATAAAACCCTCAAATAAGTAACACTTCCCTTTGGTACAATAGTGACAGCTTCAAGATCAAACTCTTTCTCGTCCTCTTCATCACAAAGTCCCATAAGCAAATTAGCACTAGAAGGAATAATAGAATATGCACTAGAAGGAACGGTAGAATATCCAACTCCTCCTAAACGTGTTACTGTCATATCAATATCATATGCCGCAATATCCGTAGTAGTAGACACTCCCATTGAATTAAACATATCTCTACTAATAACATACACACCAACAACTCCATCATCATTCACTACTCCACCTTTTTGGTTAGAAAGAAAGATTTCTGAAGTGGGCCAAAATAGGAAGCACAAAGGGCAGTACAATGAGTCATAACAGACTCCCCAAACTTCACTTGTTCTTTAAAAAATATTGAGACATGGGAACAAGCATACGAGGCACGCGAACTGTAAAATAAAGCATATTGGCGGGAATGTTAGTGACACCCGAAGCAACATTCTGAGTAACACCAAGAGTAACAATAGACATAACAAAGACAGTGCAACCAGAATCAGAAGACTCATCTTCATCATCAAAATAGATCACGAAAAAATTAATAAGACAATTTTTTGCATTCAAAATAGAAGTGGTGACCATAAAAAATCTTGATTGGCGATTAGAAGGAACACGAGGGACGTAGCCTTGAGATACCAAAACTTGATAGTTAAGACTAGGAAAAGGTAGAGATCACGCGATAAGGTAGTCGTGGAAAAGAACATCACTTCATTGAAAACACACAAGTCAAAGTTAAATGGTATCCTAGTACCAAGTTGATAAAGCGCACAAACATGAGTCTCAGTAACTTGAGAACTGTTCCCTGAAGGAACCCATTTTATACAAAAAATATTATGTAAAAATTCATACAAGGAGGACAACCATGAAGAGTCAAACAGAGAGGACTAACGATAATGTAAATCACCCATTAGGCACCAAATCATCATATTAAAATCAGAAGGAAATTGTTCATCTACATAATCGAAAATCTCAAACAATGCATTAATCATATAAGTCTTAAAGTTACAAACATTAACATGTACATAGACTTAATTGGAATTAGGGGACCAACGATAAAAAGACTCAACACTCAGATTGACGTACAACTCATATACCATAGAAGCCTCATAAAGGCACACACCATCACATTATGCAATAATATCAAGAAATGTGTTTTAAATTATAAAAAGAAAAAATTTCTAAGTGTTTGCATTTTTCATTAATCAAGGAGCAACCATCAAATAACATAAAACTATCAGAAGCAGCCCTAGAATAAAAAGGGTCAGAAAAGATATTACCCATATGATAATCAGATCAAGATGTTGGTTACGGTGTTGGGACATCCTCAACAATATCTCCAGCAACAACTGCAGCTACATCTTCAGAAACTAAACTGACCTTATTATCCCTGACATAACTATCAACAACATCGTAAGTAAGAATGGGTAGTCAATAAGCATCCTCAACAACAAATTTCTCATTAATTGATATATCAGGAATAGTACTCAGCCAAGGACTAGAAGAACCAGGAACAATGTCTTTGCCCTTTGTAAGACATAACAACACACGACTAACAGTTTTACCATCATCAGTTGGGCTAGAGATTGGATCAGCAGAAGAAGAAGTACACCGTACCATAAAAAGCGAAGTAATTGAATCAAATGAATCATCTCTAACCTCCATAGGCATATATGATGTTGAATCACAGGAACATCAACAACAACAACGACGGCATTTGGCAAATCAGACTTGGATGGAGTGTTGGTAACACCAGCAATGACATTCACACCTACATCAATGACGACATCTCCCTTGTTCTCAGATTTCCTCCTGAATTCTTCCTTTTATTCTTGAGAATGAAATCTCTATTTTTCGAACACCATCAATAGAGGTAAAAGACTCAAAAGAGTCATATCCTTAGCTATGGAGGTATTTGAACTTGCAAGAAGATCTCATGTAATTAAGCTTGAGAGATTCATGAAAGGCGCAAAGTTTGGAGGATGTTCCACACTGATCTCATTGCACTGGTCATTAGTTAACAAGACAACATATGCTTTGGTTTGTTCGGCAGAAGGAACTATATCAGAGGATGAAATAGGTTGCAGTAGTAGGGAGTAAATATCCAGAGAGTGAGACTGTAAAGAAGTAGGCTCAACGGTCTGAGCGATAACAGTTTGTGGTGATTGAGTAGCTGGAGGCGGTGAATTAAGGACTACATAACGCAATGACCACCTGGGTTCAGAAGATGTTACCTCAGGTGTCAGAATACCCTTTGACGCATCTTGTGCGGAAGATCCAGCAGTGATCAAAGTTGTCATGGATGGCAGTGATCGATTGGGTGGAGATTCAGACATGGGGGCGAAGCTTAGGCAGTTTGACATCATAGGTGGAGGATAATGAACTCTTGCTTGGGCTTCGAAATAATGACTTGACACCTAAAAAGAGTTTAAATATTCTTGCACAAAAGATGTTATTCACAATAATTACACCATCAAAACATAAAAGTCCACAAATATCTTGAAAATAAAGTGAAGTATGTATGTGATATTTGAGAAATCATATATAAATAGATATAATAGACCAAAAGTTCCTAAAAATACTAACCCCAGAAGAATCCCATCTAAAAAGCAATTCAAACACATTAAAGAAAACATATTTAGGTTAAATTCCCTCATGATATGGAAACTTAAAACTACTATGAGACAAAATTCACCTTTGACACAAGTCACCATAAGATTGTACCAATTCTGCCATATCTAACACAAACGTGTATAACACCACACGAGATCCAAGTCCCACAAAACAGAGAATAAATTCACATCCATACATTGCACATGGGAGTCAGATTTTAACAAATAAACAAATATCACCAAGTGATGCATGTACTTAAATTATGTACAAAATAAGATAAAGGTAAGAACTCTCGCACAGTTTGGTTAAAAAAACATAGTTGCTACACACTACAGTCCCGAATATGATGACATTCTAGAGACTCAGCTACAAAGTCAATAAATTGATACTCCTTAACCCAATTAATGACACAGTCATTTTTAGTAGCATATGAAGATTATGTATTTTGTCTCCGGGAGTAGTAGTACCTCCATTTTTGCTACTACAGAAATAAAATAAACACCTCATAAGATCACATAGATCATTGGTTTGGTTTATTAATTATTCTTCATCACTTTTATGATGGTTAAAGCTTCATTCATAACACAGATATGCATTTTGAAAGAACCGGGTGAAACGCAAATTTCTGCAAAAATAACCCACAATTATTTTCAAAAAATTCAACCCATTTAGATAACACATTTTGAGAAATAATATATAACATCTAGACACTTAAGCAAGATGTGCTTAAAAATAAAAAAATATAAATTTTGATATACTATGTTATGACAAATGTGAGGTCATATGTCGCAACACACATGACGAAGTTTATACAGACTACCTATAGAGAGATTTTCTAAAAGAAAACCCCTCATACTTTAATGCATTATTATAAATTACTATTGTCAATTTTCAGTGTTAATATACTCCATGCGAAAGTGTCTTATTCAACCAAATCTTGTATAGTATGATATTGAACAACGATGGGTTTTGTACGAGAGTGTTGAACAAGATTATTTGATATGTCAGTCGCACTAGAGTTATCAACAAAAATAGTTAATGTGTTTCCAAGCGATATGATCCCTTAACAACTTTGATAATAACCACAATCGGAAACAACTACCAAAGATCATATAGTAATATTTTCCTAATACAGGTGACACATTAACATTCATTCATATACCAGAAAATCATGTTGTCGCCTAAAGACATAAATTATCTTAATACAAAACATTTGCCATTTTTCAAAATCTTGACAATATATTTAAGTTCCAAAGAGTATTCATAATGGAGAGATCTCACCAAAGTATATTCCGACAATGTACAAACTTTACATACCTTCTCACCAAGGGTAATCACTGCCTCTTCGTTAGGAACAATGATAACAACAATAATATCATTATCAGACACATATTCAGTTTCAACAGCTTTGGATGTTACTGCTGTGCTGTAACATCTGCAGCAACACCAAACTTCAGAAGGTTAGATATAGCAGAACTGTTCTGAACAACTTCCTCAACTTGAGAAAGAAAACCATTCGTAGAAACATTTTAAAACTTCATCCGTGAGAGATGTTTGTCCAAATATTGGAATATTTAGCAACACACCAGGCCAAAGAATTTTAAGTGCACTGATATTATACGTGTGTAGGCCAGCATCTTGGACATCAATAGAAGCAAAAGATTCACAGATTATGGCTAATTCAAAATAATCGTCCTTGCATCTTTCAAAAAAATTGTTAAACGAAGCACTAAAGGTGATCACTCTGGTTCTAAGATTACACAAACAAGAAGTATAATTATCAGAACACTCCAAGAACAATAAATCAATTTCAAAATATACCTTTTTTTTCATCATATTCATCATTTGAAATAAAACAAATGCACTAAACACATATGATAAGCAGTATTTAGTGCCTCAACATGAAAAAAAATCTCTTTTGACCAATCTATCACTAAGTGCAGAAAACCCATGAGAGAATTTATTTCAATGATATATGAATGAAAATTTCTCAATAATTGCATGGTGAAACAATAGGATTTCAGTGACTCTCAAACTGTACACTTTAAAAACCTTTTTAAATAAAATATCAAGTGATTCGAGAGTGTCTGATTTCTCATGATGAAGAATAATCCAAGTGATTTGTAAAAAGTCGTTAACAAGAACAAGAGAATACTTCATACCACATAGACATCCAATAGAATTGACAGAACTTATACAGTTTGAGGCAAGATTTTCAAAGATAAAAACACCCTTCTTCATGAGATGAATTTCACAAGGTAATTACCATAAAGACAAGCAGAACTGAGACTACTAACTTTAGTTTAGGTAAATTACAAGTAACTTCAAATTTAATATATTTTTAATTCATTTGCAAATACGAATTCTCAATCTTTTGGTGCCATGAACCGAGTATATCAATATTGCTAAAACAGAAAGTTTGGATATTATGAATCATGTAATAGTGATCAGTTGCTCTTAAACCTACAAGACGACAAGTGTTACTAAAACCAAAACACTTCACAAGGTATTTTTGTACCAAGCTTCACATATAAACCATCGCCAAATAGTTGGTTTTTACTAAGGTGATTAACCATAATTCCTTTAGTAAGAAAAATATTATGGATCTTGAGTAAATTATCAACATTAAGAGTACCTTTACCAATAATTACACCATGAATACCAAAAGAAGCAAATATAAAACAAAATACTTGTCAAATATTGAAAACAACCATAGAACAACCATAAACCAGAGAATTTTGACTCATATAAAGAGTAGACAACATTATAACTGAAATGTAACCAAAGCAGTTCTAATATTGTCGGGAATGTTACTGGTAGACACCAACATTGATTTTTCAGAAAATTATTGAGCACGATTAGATTTCAGTTCACCAAAATAAAGTTAATGTGTCTTAAAGAACTCTTCACGTTAGTTGGTATCGATGAAGACTCGACAAACTTTTCTTTAACAATACAAGTTTTATAAAAGTAAGACAAACTTCACTAGACTCATTACCAAACAACATCGTCAAGTTTTTCTTTACCCTTAATTAACAGCTTAAAGGAGACAAGGGAGTTATCAAGTTCATTCTTAACACAACTATCACCCTCACCGTGCTGGGTACTTGCATATGACATTACATCCAAACTTAAGCTAATATTAGTATAACTAGAAAAACCCGAACATAATGTTGGTGGAGACATGACATCTTTCCCACAATATCCTGACCAGTAGCACAAGGAGTGACGACCTCACTGTGCTGGGTACCTGCATTTGACATCAAAGCAGACTTTAGACCAATATTAGTGCAACCAGAAAATCCTGAACTAGATGTTGGTGGAAATATGCAACATTCATCTTACCAGTAGCACAATGAGTGACGACCTCTCCCTCCAGAGTTGTGACAAACATGTTTTTTATCAACATTAGGGCTAGTCTTTTCTTCCTTAGTCTCAAAGACACTTAAACTATCATTAAAGCTATTTTTTTTGTTAAAATACTAATACATTAAAATCAAAGTGACCATAACAAGAACAAAAGCATCATCTTAAAGACTTAAGAGTTTTAGGATTAATATTCTCTATCAAGGAGTCAGAGCTTCCTCGAGTTTTCAAAACGTAGAGTTTTTAGAAAATTTGGATGGTGCGTAGAGTCTGAAATAAGCTTTTGATGACGACTCTTAGCAAAAATACCCGTATGTTTAAATAGTGCAACGTCTTCCTTACAAATAAGATAGCAATTGTCCGCCATCCTTGTACTATAAGTAAATAAACATTTAAATCATAAAAAACATTACAAGTTTGCTTATCAAATTCGACATGCACATTGCTATCAAATTCTGACTCATGCTAATAAAATTAGCTAGAAGTACACCAACAAGAAGAATGTTGTGAAGCTTTGGAAGGCCTTCGACATTCAATGTCCATTCTTGATGATTTGCCCATGGTCTCCAACTCCGTAAATCATTTACATTTGTTTCATGTCAAATTCCATCAAATTCTCATGAGTACCCGACATATGATGCGAGCAACTATTGTCAAAATACTAGGAGCCTGCAATCATATCCTTAAAAGAGGTATATATAATATTACACTTAACATCATTTGAAAACTGGACCAGTAGACCTTTTATTAGTAGTTTCAGATTTAAGGTTACGATAGTAAGGCCTAATATGGTCAGGCATAAAGCAATGATGACATATATATTTACGCTTTGGGTTTTTGATATTTTAGAGGCTTTAAGCGTGTTTTTACTTTAAAAGGTCGATGTTTCTTAAGACTCTTTTGGTTTTAAAAAAATAAGAGTTTTAAATTGATTGTTAGCCTTACATTAACATATAAAGACTCATCAAATTCAGCCTTACCAGTACTCATCTTTTTAAAAGATTGAAGAGAAGAGTCAAGTTTAGATTTAACATTACCAAGTTCATCATCTTTTGTCCTGAGAAGTACCTTCAAGCAAGAGGTAGCCACTTTCTTCTCATCTTTCTCATGACTCAATTATTTATTCTCCTTGGTAAGAAACTTGGGCTTTTGAACCATCTTGACCCAATCTTGATATAACTCCTTGTATACCTCCATCACCTCGGTGTCCTCTTCACCAGAGTAGTCTTTAGCCTTTTCTACTGCTGTAGCAATAATAGTGGAATTAGAACACACAATATTATTTTCAACTAAATGCGTTCAACACATAAAATAAATAGGTGGATCTATAAGTTTGAAATACACAGATCAACACTTAGTGTTGTTAAACGAACTCTGATACCAATAGAAAGAATTGCAAGCCCCTAATTCACTAATTTGTTATTAATAAAATTAATATAATCATATTAAACTAAGCGTATTTTATGCATATTGTGAATACATAGAAGCAAAATAATAAAAACAAAACATAAGGTTTTAAAGTTTTGACTATAAGAGAAAATCGTTATAGTCGTGCCTCATGGTGAAAGATCTTTACTAGAAAACGTGTATCAATAATTACACTTGAAAATAATAACGACTAGTAAAGATTATGAAAAACTTCTATTGATTAAGATCATCTAAATCAGTACTACTCTTCCAAAAGGTTAATAACTGTTTTGCATGTAATTGTGGTATTTTTATCATGTTTTTAATTAGGATTTTATATTGTTTTTATTAGTTTTTGAGTCGATTAGTTAGTTTTATAGGTTGTTCTTCTTGTTTTATTGTTTCTCGTATTTCTTTTTGATGTTATACTTAATATGGTTAAATGGGTTCAATTAATTTAAGGTTTGTTGTAATTCTTGGGTTTTTATATTTAAAAATTCCTATTTTATAGGCCAGGGCATTGGGGACCAAAAATACAAGCCAAGACGAGCCAAGACATGCCAATCCAAGCCAAAAACTAGCTCCAAAATGCCAAAACATTATGGAATGGTCGCCAGGACGTGCCAAGCCGCCCCAACACAAGCTAGAGATGCCGACACTGGGTTACCCAGTGTCTGAGCCAACAGCGCCCCATGCCAGCGCAAGCCAAGGCCAGCCATGTCCAGATCACTATTTCCTCGAGCCAACTCGAGCTTTTGCCAATGTGCACTATTTCGGGTCAAACTTGGTCAAACCCAAAAATTAAGCCTTTAAAGCCCAAATTGACCCATTTAAACCTAGTATAAATAAGACCCAACTCTCATTTTGTAAACGATCATCCACCTCCTCCCAACCCATGATTGGGTTTGGGATTATTTTCTCTCTCTAGATTTTAGATTTAATTTTCAATCTTTGCCTTGGGTTTGTAAGCTCAAAAAGAATTCAAGTACTCCCTTGGATTTTATTTTGATGCAACTTAATTCAAGCTTGTTACTCTTTTCCTTTAATTCAAGTAAGCTTTCTTTTATTTTAATGCTTTGTTCTTCAATTTCATGCATGTTCTTCAATTTATGTTTTTTGCCTTAGCCTTTTGATTTCTTGTTAGATCTTGTGAATCGTCCATGGAATCTAGATCATATATTAAGTACTTGATCGTCTTTATTTTGAGTATTTTCATATGTTTCATGCTTGTTCTTAATTTTATGCCTTTTGCCTTAGCTATGAGAATTGTTGCTTGATCTTGTGAATCGTCCATGGAATCTAGGTGAGTGACACACCGAGATCATAGATCGAGTCTCGGATTGTTTTTATTTCAATATTTCATATGCTTTATTTTGGTTTTTATTTTCATGCATTGTTTCATGCTTAATTCTAGATCTATGCTTCGTTGCTTGTTATTTTCCGTAAAGTTTTAAACTTTGACGTCAATTTTCATTGCTCTTTCTATTCATGCTTTCGATTATTGTCAATTTGCATTATTCAAGTTTTTATGTTCATGCAAGCATGGTTGTACCTTGAGCTTTCATGCTTGTACTTGGTGAAACATTGCTTGTTCTTGCTTATTTTCATTATTTTTTGCATTTTCAATTAAGGCACACGACCGAGGCATCCGACCAACTTGAAACTTCATTTCCTAGTGTAGTTTAGTTAGTTTAATTGCTTTATTTTTGTTTTCCTTTTATTTCTTCAAGCTACAAACACATTGATTCTTACAATCGAATCGATTTCTGATAATATCAAGCCAAATGAACCTTTATTTTCAATACCACTAAAAACTATACTTCAATAATCACATTTGATCTTAATAAAATCAAAGGACGAAAGAAAAACTATTCTTTCAACAAGATGTTGTGATGGTGTTGGCAACATGGGCTGCAACACCTGCCTCGGTGTAGAATATATGTTGATCGAATAAAATGTTCTCAACTGTCATCTCTTAATATTTTCTCTCTATAATTCTTGGTATCTTAGTGTTGCATTCATAGAATGAATCATCATCTTTATATAGACATCATTTCTTGTAAAAGAGACCTGCAAAAGAAGGAAAGAACATATACATAATATATTCAAAGAAGATCACTTAATTAGGAAACAAGATAAATCTAAGAGTACTAATAACTCAAGACTTGCAAAATCCTAATCAAACTTTAATAATATATAAGATAACTACCAAATAAGACAAGTATCAAATCTTTACCAAATAATTAATATCTAATAAACTTGTCAAGAAAGTCAAAATAATATACAAACAAAATAAGATTTTAGAAGATTAAATAACTTCTAATCTCATGCGTATTCCATATGTAGATAACTTCTAAAAGAATGCAAGTTTATTTTAGTCTCATCTGCAAAAAAACGTATAGACTCTTCACACCTGAAGGACGAAAGGGGGAATTTTTATAGCAACATAAAATCTCATGTACTTCATTTTCTTTGCACTTGGATTTTAATGTGTACATTTATTAAAGTGCAAAATCACATATAGAGGGGTTGCAAACAAATCTTGCATTTGTTAACAAAGCCTCATTGGCGATCAAATAAGTCTCGTTCGTTCAATATTTTAGTCGAGCTCTCCAAACAACAACAAATTAGGCTCATTTGTTAATAAATACATATGTGCCTACTCGCAAACTTTATTAATTTAATGTTTTCTTAATGTTATATAAAGAAAGTATAACCATTTTACTGAAAGAAATGTAACATGTTTCTCCTCCTTTTCAAAAACCCTAACATTCGTGCTTGGACAAACCAAACTCGATTTAATCGAATACTATAAATAAGTTCATCAATTCAAAGGGCCCAAACATGAATTTCATGAACACTTACACAAATAAAGTTGAACATTATTTTTCGCTCGAACAATAGACATGAATTTGTAAATTATGTCAGCTATGTAAATATTGCTAGAAAAACCCTGTGCACCAAACTTCACAAGTCATAAAGAGATGCAGATTTTGAACTTGAGACAACGAATTACGAGCTATGCCTTAGAAAGGTCAACCCTTGGAACTAAAAAAGGAAGCAAGCCAATCTTCTACACAGCCTCCCCACTTCCACATGGAAATATTGTGGTGACTTGGACGTAAGTTAAGTGGGATCTATAACAACAAACAAATTCAACAGAAGAGATTAACAATGTTTGACTGGGCTTCTCTATTTAATTTATCCTTCTTGATGAAGTATCCCTGATGCAACCAAATGTTTGGCTCACTAAGAAAGAGATTGGACAACTCCAAATTGCTTTCTCAAATCGCGATTGACCTGCACAAAAACCTAAGACGGAGAGTACCCTGGCGTAGGCTCTATGATGCTTAAGTCAGTTATTGTGATTGAATAAAAATGAGAGCAAGAAAGAAGGAATTATCTATATAGTAAGAGTCGAGGCATGGGTCCTCTTTATATAGATGCTAGAGACGTATGCCCCAAGCTAGGGTTTTCGTCTCCCAATCTTACTCAATATATGTAATTAGGAAACTATCTCATATTAGGATTCTTGCTCTCTTAATATACCATAATAACCATACCATAATTAACCATATTTCTGGAACCTTCTATTGTATTACCGACCTATCAAGGCCTATATCACCATAATCAAACCGTACCATAATACTGAATTACCATAATAAGATAATACCATAACCATACACACTAAGACCTAGAACCTTCTAATGTATTTAACTCATTATCAACCTGTTAGAACCGAACCTCCCCTTTTAAGTGACCTGTTATCAACCTTTTGGGACCCTAAGAGCCCATGCAACCTGAAAACAATATTAAATCTTTTAGGCACCTTTTTACCTTCATCTGCTAACCTGTTCCTTGGGTTTTTGACCCTGCATGGCCTAGCTCAATATTTGATATCGTATCAGCTAGTTCCCCATGTTCTAACTGATTGAGGTAGGGAATAAGATAGAATATAAAAATATAAGCATAAAATATACTTCAATCATCACACCCACACTTCTAGATTTTATCACAGTTTCCAGATAATTTAAACATTTGCATTTAAAATACTTTCCATCATTATGTCTGGAAAGCCACGTGTCTTCACCCTCGCCACTCCTTAATTTCACTTTTAAACCTGTGGGCCCAGTACGTGGATGACCTACATTCTAGGAAAAAAATTAATTTACCCTTTCCCTTTTTACCATCCCATTTTACTCTTTATTTAAAAAAACAACAACTGCTATCAGTACACCCTCCTTTGCCATTAATGCCGCTTTAAGCTAATATCACTCGAAGTTCCGGGTACTCATTTGCGAACTGGCTTTTATGCATCTTTACACCCTTTATATATATATGTGTGTGTGTGTGTGTGTGTGTGTGTGTGTTTACAAACTTCCCCTAATTTATTTATTTATTTATTTATTTTAACTTATAATTTAAATTCTTCCTCTAATACTGATCCCCAAAACACCTCATATAGCGCCATTTTAAGGAGATTCTAGATAGCTCAGAGTCTGTAGGAATCCCCCTCACTCGCCCGAACAAAATAAAACTATTCACCCTAAATCGGGCCTAATAGATGAACCAAATGGCCAGATTGAATGGTGCGATCTTCAAAAACATACCTCCCAACAACAAGCTCTTCTGACTACCCCTTTTAGCACCATATCTCCCTTTACAACGTCTCCCCCAGAACCTGACTTTCTAGCCCCAACCATATTACCATAGAAGCTCGAACCCACCTTCCACCTTTCCAGGAGAAACCCAAAAAAAAAATAGATAACCCTTGGGTACTACCTAATCGCAAAACATTACCTATTTTCATATAAAAATGTATCTCCCCGAACACCTAAAAGTTCTCTTCCCAACCATTCAGACCAAATAATGCTGACCGACCTCCTCTAAACCATGTCACCATCTTTGAGGATTTCATAGACATAGGAATTAGGTCTCCTATTCATGACTTCTTCATCTCCCTCATGGTTCTAAAAGTTTTCAGGCGACGTACCACCACTTAGCGCCTAAGGGCTTAGGCGGGTCCTAGAATTCAAACACAATACCCTATTTTATTCGAATATTTAGGCATAAATATTGAACAAGTCAAAACATAGCTACATGATAATAAAATTACAATTATAATACATAATATAAGCTTATAATCAACACAACTTAGATAGTTTCTTTTATCAAAATTTCTCTTGTGAAATTTCATCAAACACTTTGTTTATATTATTAGATTTAAGTATTTCTAACTTCTAACAATAAAATTGATATATTACTCAAACTCTTATATCATCTTCAATTATAAAGCACATAAAACATCAAACAAAAAAATTTAAAAATTTAAAAAAATCATTGCTTATGCATCAATTTTCCTCCCGCTACCTAATTCGGCCGTCCATAGAAAATCATAGGCACCGCCTAGGCCGGTTTTTAGAACAATGATCTCCCTTTACCATTGGTATAATTCCCCCTTTTGCAACTAACTTCTAACTCTATCAAACTAATGATATGTTACTTTATTCATTACTTTATTATAAAATAGAACTCAACGTAGAATTCTTCCATTTCTGCTACATCCTAAAGCTTTAGAAAGGATCTTTTTACCTTTTTACTCGATATGACACACATTACCTTAGGAATAATACTTTTAAGGTACCCAAATGGAGGCCAAGATTTTTCTTCCTTAGATCTACCAACCATGGCCTTTCCCCACCAACCACTGTAACTCCACCCCTTCCTCCCCCCTCCAACCGGACTAAATGTGAAAAACAGATAGATAATTAGAACAGGAGGCCCTTTGACATGGCGAGACTCACCAAATCTTAATGTATACTCACTCACGTTGGTTTGAGAAGACTACCATTTACTCCCATGTCTGATTCTTATTTTGGCATGCTTTCCACAAATACACACACATGCTTTCTCATACATCTAAATATATTTACACACACCCATCAGTTGTTATATGTTCACAGAGAATTTCATCTCAGGATGTGAATTTAACCAGGAAGATGACACCACCTCCCACAAACCCGAAGACCGAGCTACTTCTGAACCAACCAACCAGGTTGCCACTTCTTCACCAACTAACTAAGTTGCCATCCCTCCACTAACTATCAACAAAGTAGTGGAGGTAGAGGATGTAGAAAAAGCATCCTAACAAAAGAAATGGGGCCTCAAGGAGAGCTCCGATTGGTCTCAACAACCTCTCAGCCTGTCTTCCATGCTACGACCCATTGAGAATATAGGTACGCAACGTGAATTACTTCAGCGTACTGCACCCTTGACTCCCAAGAAGAAACCTAAGGGACACCAATTTGTACATATTTTTGTTGTGTTTTTAATATATTTCTGTGTCTTGTTTTTTGTGCTTTAGTTTAGATTCAGTTGTGTTTTGTCTCAGTATTTCTTGTTTTGCATTTTTCATAGCTTGTGTTGTCTTTTTAGTAATTTTCATATATTTTCCCATATTTATGTATATTTTTCATATTATTTTGCTTTTCTTGGTTTTAGGATAGTCGGGCAAGCCCAAGCGCATTCTCGAGGATCTGCTGAGGACTTCCCACAACTATCGATCGCTGCGCCATCGACACACGACCACTTTCTTATTATTGACAACCGCCGTCGATCGACGACCAATCAACGAAAGGCCATTTTTCACAAAATTAACCGTTTTGACCCCACTTTCACCCCTATATATATCCCTACACTTCTCAGCAAAAAAAAGGCCTTTGAACCCCTTAGGGTTTAAGAGCCCAACCTTATCCTCTTTTCATCCTTTTTTTCCTTCAAGCATAAATCATCATTGTAACTCTATTTAGATTAGGTAGTAGAATTTTAGCTTAGCTCCTAGTTTAGTTTAGTTTGTAGTGTGGAGTAGTTTAATGTACTTGGTGTAACATTACCTCTTTTGGCTTTCAAGATTTGAAGAACTTTTCTATTTCGGTAATTTATTATTATTGCTCTCTTGAATTTTCTTTTTAATTTCTATGAATATTTGAAGCGATTTGTTCTCTCATGTTTGGTTTGTAGTTTACGTGTTTTTGATATTTTGTATTTTTCATGAACCTTTCAATTTCCACCATTGTTTTTCATGAACCTTTCAATTTTCACCATAGGTGGTAATGTAGAGCAAGTGGGTTTAGCCACATTTAATGTGTAGTTGACTTTTAGTATAGAGTAGATTTTTAGGTTAGTAGATGAGTAGGATTAACTTGTTTAGCTTATTTAATAGTATTTTAAATGTATTTCCCCTCCCATGATTGTGTTAATTTACTTGTGCTTTTACTTATAAGTTTATGATTTTACTAGCTTGGATTATGGATTTTATCTTTGGTTTAATTATGTTCATGATTGATATTAGTTTATGTTATTCTATTTACTGATGAATTCAGTTTAGGATTTATGGGTCTCAGATCTAAATGAGTTTATAACCATCAATTGGTAATTATCGAGTGTTTAATCAAGAATCTTGATTGACAACCCCGGTTTGTAGATTAAGTTTTTGATAAATTATCAATTGGTCATGGAGACGAGCTTAAAACCTAAACACCCATTTTATTGATCTTTTTGAATCTCCAATTTTATTTCTCATCATCTAAATCAACATATTAGTTGCTAGAAACTCGAAACCCAAAAGTTGATTGTGTTTAGCATAGCTTTTTCTTTATTTTCTCGTTCATGATTCAAATACAAAAACTGCTTCCAATTAGTGTTTTCTCATGAGGTTCGACTTGAATCACCTCACCGTGCTACGATTGGTCTCGTTCTCTTGTGAGTGATTGATTAGAGTAGATTTGTCCTTATTTTTATTAGTATTTTAGTACTTTTTTCTATTGGTTTTTGGTATAAGTTGGACGATTTAAGCATAATTCCGTATTTTTATAGTTCCGACTTATTTTACCATATTTTAATCGTAATTGATGCAAATAGGTGATATTTCATTGTTTTCACCTTAAATCTAAGTAACCGGAAGAGTTCAGCGCGTAATAGACGAAGTTCGATGTTCAAGAATAGGAGAACGAGCTTTCCGGCGAAACGAGTAGCAAAAGATAGAGAGAGACGGAAGCAGACGCGCAGTCGCGTCGACTGACGCGACCGTCGATGCTACGTCGACGCGAGCCATGGCCTGCGTCAGTCGACGCAGCGTCGACGCACTGTCGACGCTACTTGCTGAAGCGTCGATGTTGACGCAACGTCGACGCAACTTGCTGAAGCATCGATGTCGACGCACCCGCCCAGCCGACGCGCACGCCCAGGCAGCACCAACGCCGAGCGCCAGCACGCGTCAGCCGACACTACGTCGACACACCGTCGATGCAACAACCCAGAATTCAGATTTTAGGGTTTCTTGTGTGCCAAGACTTGCAATATCTATATAAACCCTCATTATTTCGGATTTTGGAGAGGAGAGACACCAGAAACACGACCCCCTAGGGTATTTTAGTTGATAATAAACATAATTCCACATCTCATAACGAGATTTGATGACGGAGATCAAGGATCGAAGAACAACGCGTCCAAAACATCGAATTCGCGTTCGGGATTCAATCTTCGCCCAAGATCGACGTGCAACTCCAGAATAGCTGGAGCTTCTCATTGCTTTTAGTAGTTATAATAAGTTTTCTAAACTCTTAGTTAATTTAGTAGTTAATTTCTAGTTTAATTGTTAGTTTAATTCTTAGTTAATGCTAGAACTAGTTTAATTAGCTTAATCGTTTATGCTTGTTTTTGGATATTGGTTAATTTAGTTTACTTATGCGATTRATTTAYGCTTAATYATTYGTTCTTAGATTCGTATGATGCGATTGTTTGATGGTAGTTATTATATTTATGCTTTAGATTCGTTGCTTTAAATTCTTAGTTCTTAAGTTCAAGTAGTTTGAATTATTGCTCGTAGTTGATAATCTAGTTAGAGTAATTAGTTTAATTAGCCTTAGTTTAATTTCTGTAATGATCAATTCAACATCTTTTAAAACCCCAATTGTACATGTATTTTACTTTAATTCGTGAATTGAGAAAAACATCCGAAAGACCGAACAGTTGTTTCCTCGAGAGATACAACTCGAGTCAAACTCATCACCCTATAGTTACCTCGTACTCTTGCGAGCAAACTGACGTGCTTTTAAATTAATTTATTAAAAATGTGGTGCACAAAAGTTTGAGTCAAAATTTTGGCGCCGTTACCGGGGAGGCAACGAGTAGGAATATAGGATGTTTTTCGTTTCAAGTTCTTAGTTTCTTTTTATTTTTATTTATTTATTTTATTTCCGCACTTGGTCTTTTCCATTTGATACGTTGATGTATTGTTGAGTTTATGCAAGGAAGGCGATCACTTCACCGCGACCTTGTACCATTCATTGACAACATCCATCGTTCGAATCCACCGAGACTAAGACCTGTTTTTATTCCCAAGGACGATTTCTCAACAACAACTGATTTCGCTTGCGATCAAGTTTCCGACATTATGTTAGAAGCAAATCCAACTCGAAATGGCGATTCACCACCGAGATCACCACCACGCCCCATTATTGCGAGACAAGATGCGGGGAGAAACGAAGGAGTTGACCAGCAGCAAAACGTAATCGGTCACCAACCCAACATGGCGAATGTGAGGCACAACGAAGAGATGAACAACAATGCTATTCGCCAACACAACATCGAGAAAGTGGCAATTAGGAACGAAGATTTTCTACAGCATAACGCGTATGCTGACAATCAAAGGCACGGGAATGATTGGTTGGAGAATCAAGATCATGGTTACGAGCAAAATAATTTCGGAAGGAGATACGAGCGCGAGCACCATTACGTGCATGACGACCACTATGAGAGAGCTAATGACCGAGTTAGGGAACCAAGGGGAGATCGAGCGCCTCGACAATGATATTTGGCACGCCCGAAGGTTGTGCTTTATGGGTCCGCTATTGTACTTAGCCCGACTGCAAGGGAAGTAGAGATTAAACCACATCAAATTAATTTACTTCTGACTTTTCACCGAAATGCCCACGAAGACCCTTTAGCGTTTTTGAACTACTTTATCGATGAAGTATGCAGATTTGTAGGTCATGGCCTAAACCGGGAGGAGATGCAAATGATTTGTTTCCCCTATAGCATGAAAGACAAGGCGAAGACATGGTTACTGTCCTTAGAACCAAGGTCATTAACTGATTGGGAGATGATAAGCGAGAAGTTCCTAAATCAATACTATTCGGTACAAACAACGGGGCAAATTCGGAGGCAGATTGCTAACTTTGAACAAGTGGAGGGAAAATTATTTCGTGAAACATGGGAGCGTTACAAATCACTTTTACAAGCATGCCCCCATCATAGCTATTCCCCCAAGATAATTAATCAGTTTTTCTTTGATGGTTTGTCGCCCATGGGGAAGAGCCAAGTTGAAATAGAAGCAGGAGGAGATTTTGGTGATTTAACGGCTCGCGAGGCAAAACGAGTATTGGAGAAACTGAGTGAAAAATCTAGAGAAACCAACTCTCGGCCTCGTAAATTGAAAGTTAATGAGATTTCCATCCCTGATCCTGACTTAGATGATGGCAAACTAGTCAAGGCAAAGTGCGAAGAGATATTTGAGGAGAAATTGGCAGTTTGGAAGGCCGAGCGGGCAAGCAAGGCCTCTTCGAAGAAGACTAATGCGATGTGTCACCAATGCGGATCCCCCGAACATTTAGCCGATATGTGCCCGTTCAACAACGAACAACGAGGGGACGTCAACGCCATACAGCACTATTCGAATCAACAACATTCGGGGAAGAGACCACCACACATGCAAACACCTATAACAGTTCAGTCGACTGATCAAATTTTAATCTGGCAACAAAACCAAGTTGCCGAAACTATTCAGAATCGAGATGGCCTCACATATGTTCATGAGGAAATGAAGGGAGTTCGAGACGATATGAAAGAATTGAGAACGATGATGGCTGAAATGGCCAAAAGCACTCTTGAAAATTCGTCAGGACTAAGGAGATTAGAGTTAATGGTAGGGCAATTGGCAACTGACATGGCATCATCAAAGAAGGAGAAAAATACTCTTCCAAGTCAAAAGAAACAAGCCTCGGCTATTCATGTGCTGAGAAGCGGGAAAGAAGTGGATAACTGCATCGAGCTAGGAAAGGAGGGAGACAAGGAAGAGACCGAGACCCAACCTCCGGGAGCAGTGAAGAATAAGAAATCAACAGCAACTGAAGACCCCATCGATTCCTTAAATTCGCCGCCCAAGAAGTTGACCAGTTATGATCACGTTCCCTTCCCAAGTCGCCTACGTCCGGCCAAGGAGAATAAGAGATTCATGGAGCTATATAATTTATTGAAAAATGTCAATATTAACCTCCCCCTGATAGAGGTGATAAAGACAATGCCAGCATTTGTGAAGTTTTTCAAAGATCTAGCATCAAAGGAAAGGCGTTTGGCTATGAATCAAAATGTGGCTTTGATAAGAGATGTTGGTGATATATTTGAGAAACCATTGCCACCCAAGGAGAAGGATCCCAAGAGTTTTTGCGTAACTATTTCTCTCGGGAATGGACAAACGGCAAGAGGGATGCTCGATCTTGGTGCTAGCATAAATATGATGCCCCACTCAATTTACAAGGAATTTGGCCTAGGACCGCTGAAGCCGACCACGATGAAATTACAGTTGGCGGATAGAACAATAAGGCTACCCTTGGGGATTGTGGAGGATGTCTTAGTACAAGTAGACAAGCCAGTAGTGCCAGTGGATTTCATCATTATGGATGTTGGTGACGTACAAAGCGAGAACTGAGAACACACCATTTTGTTAGGACGTCCATTCATGTCTACAACGCGCACGGTGATCGACGTAAACAAGGAAAGGGCGACTATGTCCGTATTTGGCGAAATGGTGACATTTTCACTTCAAGATTCTCACAAGATTCCTGCATCGTTTGTTAAGAACGATTGTTCTACTATTGATTTAGTAGATTCTTGCGCGAATGAGCTCTTGAGCATCGGCACGATTGAAGAGTTTGATAATGTAGAGGCATTTGATGATGGATTGCCCATGCGGTTTGACGTGCCTAAAAATGAGCCAAAAGTGGAGTTGAGACCACAACGAGATCGTTCAAAGTTTGAGCCAAGAGAAGAGACGAAGCCACCGCGTTGTCATTCAAGATGTGTTTCCCTCGACCCCTACAAGAATTTTAAACGTACGAAGAAAAAGGGCGAGGCTAATAGCAAGGATTGGACAAAGAAGAAGAAGAAGTCCAACGAAGTTTTTAACGAGAAGTTCAAGGTTGGTCAACTAGTGCTGTATAATTCCGATCGTAAGTTTGATCCAACCAAGTTTGAAGTTGCATGGAGTGGACCGTTTTTAATAAAGGAGGTGGATGAGTATGGAGTCGCCACACTGTACGATGAGAGTGAGAAATCAAGTCTCCAAGTCCACAAGCATCGACTTAAGACTTATTTCAAGGATTATATGAAGAATCGTGATTGTACTAAGAAGGAGTTCGTGGACCCACCACGAGCTAGGAACTGATCAAGAAAATTGCATCGAGCATATGACGTTAAATGTTGCGCTTCTTGGGAGGCAACCCAAGCGTTCGTTAGTTTTTATTTTCTTTAATTTTTATTTTTGTTTTTATATTGTGTCAATTGCCGTGGTACGTTTATGTGTGTGTTGATGTGCAGAAAATATGATAAATCGCTTATTCTGGACAACAGTTATATAGCAGTAGCTCGCTACCGGAAGGCCTTACCGCTGGTTCCACTCGAGGCGTTAACAATGACGATCAACCACTGAACCTACCGCTTACCGCAACAATCATGGATTACGATGATCTCGTCGATCGAGGTCGCAATCCGACCCAAGTTAGCCGCAGTCCGGCAACCTTTGGATGAGCTGCAACCCAGCCATTTATGACGTTGGCCGCAATTCGGCCGTTCCAAATCCAAAAAGATGTGCCACCGGGCACTTGTGCGTCGCAATTGATCACAATCATATTTTGTTTGTTTGTTTTTATTTATAGGTTTTTTTGGGACAATCTAGTCACGCGATCTAAGACGAAGGATAGTTGCACATGCGTTTTTAGAGAGACTCGGCCATCGAAGTTTCAGGGATGTTTTCTTATCTCCCATACTCTTATTTTCTTTCATATTTATGACAATCAGGAGATTGCCAAGTTTTTAGGGAGAGGGGTGGTTGAGTATGGTTAGTGCAACTTGATGTCTTTTGTTTTGAAATGCATATTTTTGATGAGATTGATCGCTATTTCTACGCTTATTTGTGTTTGTATGGCATGCCTGTCTAAGTTGACTATGTATGATTATGTGTTCTAGTTCTTTGAGCGTGCATAAGTGCATAATTTTTCAAAAATTATTATTATATATTGTAAAATGGTACTTGAACGCAATCGATTTTGCAAAACCTTAAAAGCAGCGTCAATTCAAAAAAATTTCATGCAAAAAGCCAGCGAGTAGCCAGAGTGTTTATCATCATTGCATGTACGTTAATAAGTTTCAGTCTTGATATCTCTTTGAAACCGCTGTGTGAAGTTGACTTTGAAAATGAAGTTAAGGCACATCTAAAACCCTATTCCGGCCATATCCATATATTTTTAGCCATTATAAATTCCGAATGAGCCAATCATAGCCAAATATCCATGCCTATAGCCATGAATGTTGTTGAGATGACCCCTACAACCCATTAAAAGCGTGGGGTAGGAGTTCRTATTTTTATTGGTTATTTGAGTCTTGGAAATTTTTTATTAGGAATTTATTATTTTTGTAATTAAGGTCCACTATCCAAAAAAAAAAAAAAATAGAAAAGAAAGAAAAAAATTAATACCCCATAAAAAAGAATAAAAGGGGGATGATATAAAAAGAAAAATGAAGGATGGTGGATAGTGTTGATTAATTGCCTACGCGCTTGTAAAGGCTTGAGTTTAATTTTTTATTTTATGAAGCCTTATGTTTAGAAGGCATGAGTTGTGTAGAAGCATATAATAAGCTTCAATTGTGTTTAAGTGGTTAGAGCTTTCAGTCGGTTCATGAGTTTTGAGTTGAGGAATAGCCTATGTTTGAAAGGCTACGTTATGAGTGTTAAGTGAGGTTTTTATTTTTGTGCGAGGTGAAGCTATTGCTTCGTGATTAGGTTAGGTTGAGTGAGTTATTGATCATGTTTTATCATGAGTTAGCCACACGACTTATATTTTCCATACCCGTCCAAAGAGCCTTACACTACAACCCGTAAAGACCTTTTCTAATTCTTAATTTTGACAGCACACTTAATTTGCGATTGAGAAGAGATTGATTTTCGGTGCTTATTTATTGTGCATGTAATTGTATGATTTGAGTGTACACACGTCCCATGCAGAAAATACTTGAGTGCTTTTGAGCGTACTTATATATTATCCTTTGTGAGGAAGCATGATTTTATTTTGAAGCGACAATGTAATAATAGTCAAGTGTTTGACGTTGTGTGACTTGTACCTATATTTTCAAAATTACGTATGTAGCATAGCACGACTCTTTGCTTGAACTTATTTTCATTCTAGTTATACTTTGAACTTATCGTTTGTTCGAGGAAGAACAAACCAATAAAGCGTGGGGTAGTTGATTAGAGTAGATTTGTCCTTATTTTTATTAGTATTTTAGTACGTTTTTCTATTGGTTTTTGGTATAAGTTGGACGATTTAAGCATAATTCTGTATTTTTATAGTTCTGACTTATTTTACCGTATTTTAATCGTAATTGATGCAAATAGGTGTTATTTCATTATTTTCACCTTACAGCTAAGTAACCGGAAGAGTTCAGCGCGTAATAGATGAAGTTCGATGTTCAAGAATAGGAGAACGAGCTTTCCGGCAAAACGAGTAGAAAAAGTGATTAGCACATATTTGTCCTTATTTTTAGTAGGTTTATAACTTGTTTTTCCTTTTGTTTTTGGTATAAGTTGGGTAGTTTAAGCTCGATTTCATATATTAGTACTCTCAGCTTATTTTACCGCGTTTTGATCTAGATTGATGCAAATAAGTGATTATTTGTGGTTTTTCACTTTACAGCTAAGTACCGGACGAGTTCGGCACATAATTAGATGAAGTTGATACTCGCGAAATGGAGAACGAGCTTTCCGGTGAACGAGTAGCAAACAGATAGAAGGAGATGGAGGTAAACGCGCAGCCGCGTCGATTGACGCGACCGTCGACGCTCCGTCGACGCGAGTCATTGACCTGCGTTAGTCGATGCAGCGTCGACGCTACTTGCTGAAGAGTCGATGTTGACGCATCTATGTCGACTGATCGAAGATTTCTCGACGTTCTAGAAATCGTCTCCGCAATAGTACGGAGTCGACTGTAGATGCGGTGAGTTGTACCGAGTCGTGTATCTCGAGGATGGATGTGATCGGCCGTCGGTTTTCTTTATCGTTCTTATCGTCGGATTTTCTAAAACTAATTTAACCTAGAAAAACGATAGTCATTGTTCGGTTTTTATAACTAACATTGAAATTGAAAATTAGGATTTAAAAACATTAAAACATTTAAAGGAAATTAAAGCTTATATTAAAAATGATCAATTTAAACTAATTAACTTATTAAAACTTAATTATTTGAAATTAGTAAAATGGAGGGAAAATTAAAGTCAACTTATTTGAATAAGTCAACATAATTACTTAGTATGAATTAAGGGCTTAAAGATGAAGATCTTAATAACCTTTTACTAACTTAGAAATTGATTGTAACTTAA
>BMAC01000165.1:828931-855838 GCA_014905375.1 Phtheirospermum japonicum
TTGCTTGACTCGCGTCAGTCGACGCTATGTCGACGCCATGTCGACGCTGCCTGCGCTTCGCGATCGGGCTGCCTTGGGCGGAAGCTTTGGTTTTCGATAGCCGTTTTGTTCGATGTTTTGGCTGAAAGAGCAGTGGGCAACGATCTCATATAGTTTAATCGTTTTATGCTTGGATATTGGTTAATTTAGTTTACTTATGCGATTGATTTACGCTTAATTATTCGTTCTTAGATTCGTATGATGCGATTGTTTGATGGTAGTTATTATATTTATGCTTTAGATTCGTTGCTTTAAATTCTTAGTTCTTAAGTTCAAGTAGTTTGAATTATTGCTCGTAGTTGATAATCTAGTTAGAGTAATTAGTTTAATTAGCCTTAGTTTAATTTCTGCTTTAGTTTATAATGATCAATTCAACATCTTTTAAAACCCCAATTGTACATGTATTTTACTTTAATTCGTGAATTGAGAAAAACATCCGAAAGACCGAACAGTTGTTTCCTCGAGAGATACGACTCGAGTCAAACTCATCACCCTACAGTTACCTCGTACTCTTGCGAGCAAACTGACGTGCTTTTAAATTAATTTATTAAAAACGGGGTGCACAAAAGTTTGAGTCAGTGATCCTTAAAATATTTGTAAAAAATAGCGCATTTGAGATCACTTCAAATTTTGGCATCGTTGCCGGGAAAGGCTAAAGGTCATGATTCTTGTATTTGCTCTTTATGGATTTTGTTTGTGTTTTTGTATATTGCTTATGTTTGATTTTTCTATTGTTCATTTTTCTCCCGTCGGTATGTTTAATCTCGTTTGCTGAGTGTTGTGTGTGAAAGGTACATTGATGACCTCAACCACATCCTTTCAGATCTGAAATTCAATAAATGTCCAAGTATCGGCCTCTTTATGCCGGTATTCAAGCTCTATGGCTCGCTATCCCACTTAGCTCTGAGATGAGAGCCTACGATATAAAGGATTTCCTGTACAATCTACTCCCATTGTTGGTCTTCCGAGTGAGGATCCACTTGTCTTCTTCCGTGATTATGATATTATTTCACATTCATTCCTCCTCAAGGGCCTCACCATAAATCAAGTGAAGATACGACTCTTCTCATTTCATTAAGGGGTTAGGCACTTACATGGCTTAATAATGCAAAGCCCGAATCCATGCTATCTTGGAATTTGGTGTATGATCGGTTCACGGAGGACTTATATTATCCTCCACCCACCTTCAACTTTTCTTCCTCAAGCTATAATTTGTATGCACCACTCGTGTCTAATTCCTATTCATCGAGGTACTCCACCCACCTTGAATATCTAAGATTTGAGTTTCGATGCCCTTGCCTTGCCTCACAATTCTTATAATCATACTTCATACGCTCCACCCATTTCCCCTTCTTTATATTTGAGATATGATTAGGATGCCTACCCACTTTTAATTTCTATTCTCTGAGGTATGAATCTTAAGCTCCACCCGCCTCACCTTATTACAATAGGATCTATGAATTTTATGCTCTATCCACTTCGCACCTATGCTCCGAGTTACAAGTCTCAAGTCCCATTTTCATATAAACTTACCCACGATCATTACCATTCCACATCCCCTTCACCCAATACATTAACGATGTTAGTAATGAGGAGTTTCCCTCCGTTGAATGTGATAGTAGCTCGATTGCTACTCTTGAGAATGTGAGTAAAGAGGCAAAGTTTGAGGGGAGGATATGGATGTGAATATCTCTCCTCTTATTCAAGTTAACAAATTTATGGATAGAAGTGTGTGGGTGTTTCTAATGGAGGTTCTGTTGGTGAGTGGTGATTTGAGATCTTTGGATCTTAGTGAGGATGAAAATAGGTTGATGAGCCCGGTGGTTTTGGAGGAGCATGAGTATTGAAGTGATCTCAAACACATTACATTGTTACAAATGTTTAAGAATCGCCAACAAGAGAATGGGGTCGATCATAGTGCGATGAGGCGACTCATGTCAAATCTCATGAGGAAGACTAATCGAGAGTAAACCTTTATGTTTGATTCATGAATGAGAAAATAAAAGAAAAGCTAAACTAAACACACAATCAATTTTTGAGTTTTGAGTTTTTAAAATCTAATAAGAGAATAAATGATGAGAATTGAATTTTAAAGCTTGTAAAGAATAATTAAATAAGGGTCTAGGGTTCTAAACTTGTCTCCATGACCAATTGATAATTTATCGAACACTTAATCTACATTGTCAATACCGACTTTCGATTAAACATCCGATAATTACTAATTGATTGTTCTAAACTCATTTAGACCCTAGACCCATAAATTCTAACATAAAATTATCAAGAAATGAAATAACATAAACTTAAAGCAAGCATGAACATAATTTATCCAATTAAGAAATCCATAAGCAAACTTAGTAAAATCCTTAACTCATAATGAAAAGCTCAAATAAATTAACACAAAGCGTGGAGAGAAAACACATTCAAACTATTACTACAAGATTTGAAAATATCTTAATCATGAATCTAGACTACAATAACATCTAGGTGCAAGAAAATGACTAACTTGGCAAAACCCATCAACCCATCACTACCAACAACCTAAAGTATGCCAACAGAGGTAAAAAGCTAGGAAGAAAGCAAGAAGACAACAATGGTGGAAATTTGAAAGGTTCATCAACAAAACAACACAAGATTGAACAATTAAACCACTACCCATACATAAGAGAGCAAATTACTTATTCAAAGAGATTATTAACAAGAAATGCAAGAGAACATGTCATAAAATTACCTAAATAGAAAAGTTCTTAAAAGACTTGAAAGCCATAGAGTACAACACTTCACCAACTACAACTAAGCTTCAGCACACCACAAACTAAGCTAACTATAACTAAATTTCTACTAAATAAACTAGCTAGGGTTTAAGGATGAATTTTTACTTGGCCAAAAATGGCCTTCGTCAATCGATCAACGAATGACCATCGATCGACAATTTCTCTATTGTTGATAATTTATCGATCAGTTCTTGAAAGTTGATGGTGGAAAAAGACACATGACGATACCCCGTCGATCAATGGTGGTCGGAAAACTTCGGTCGATCGGTCGACGTGAGCGGGAGCTGTGCGTCGATTGCCCATCAATGGGGCATCGAACGATGGATGTGCTTCATGAGTGCGATTCGTGTTTTTGTCAAGTTGAGTTAGTTATGATCCTCAGGAATGCTCTTGAGCTCGCTCGACTATCCGAAAATAAAGAAAAATAAAATACATAAAAAATGTACAAAATATATGAGAAAAATATGAAAAATACTAATAAATATATAAAAATGCAAAATAAGGAAAAACGTGACAATATACGACTTAAACCCAACTAAAGAATACAAAATAAGACATAAAAGAATATATGATTGTGATGAGATTGTGGTGTCCATTTTCACAGTAGAGAATTGATATTGTAGGGCCTCTTCCAATGGCTACTTCTAAAAAATGCAACACTTAGTGGTGGCATTGGATTATTTTACTAAACGGGTGAAAGAAGAAGCTCTAATTAGTATTACAAAGCAGATGATAGTGGATTTTATTTTTGAAAATATTTTTAGAGGTATGGTACCGCGAGTGTTGGTTTTGGATAATGGCACCTAGTTTATAGGAAACATGATGCAGGGTGTGGTGCAAGAGATGGGTATGAAGTAAAGATTTACATCATTGGTGCATCTGCGAGCTAACAGGTAGGTCTAGGTCACTAACCGGATCATTGTGCAGCATCAAGTTAAGGTTAGAGAAATCTAGAGGCTTATGGGTTGAAGAATTTCCATTAGTTCTATGGGCATATCGAACAACGGCATGAACCACTACTAGAGAATCTCCCTCCAGTCTTGTTTATGGGATGGAGGCAGTAATTACAGATGAGATAGCAAGTAGATCTCATCGAGTGACTACCTTTGATCCAGTGATAAATGAGTAGTTGGCTAGGGAAGATTTGGAGGTGGTAGAGGAATTTTGGGAAAAGGCCACAACTAATGTTGAAAGATATAAACTGAAAATACAAGCGGCGTATAATCAAAGAGTTCAAAAAAGACGATTTCAGGTGGAAGATTTGGTTTTGAGACGAGAAGATGCAATATACTCAGTGGGAAAGTTGGACCCAAACTAGGTAGGACCCTTCAAAGTGGTCAAGGTGTTGAAAGAAGGTGCTTATGTTTTGGAAGATGATCAAGGAAAAGCAGACCCATGGTCTTAGAATATTTGCCATTCAAAAAAGTATTACACGTAGTTAATCATGGGTGTTATGCTTTTATGGGATTTCTTTTCTTTTTATATCGTTATTATGGAGCTTTTTATGTTACAAACTATGGGGTGTCAATAAGAAAATTTTACTCAATATGGGTGTTATTTTTTATCATGGTCATTTCATTATGTTCAAATAGGGGCTAGTGCTTCCATTAGACTGGTGATGGACTGATACTTTCATAAGGTCAGTAATGGGCTGATACTTTCATTAGGTCAGTGATGGAACAACAATTTCATTAGGCTGAAAATGGGCTGACGCTTTCATTAGGTCAGCGATGTGCTTGCACTTCCATAGGTCGGTGATTATTTGATACTTTCATTAGGTCGGCAATGGGCTGACGTTTTCATAAGTTGGTGATGGGATGACGTTTTCATATGTTAGATATGGGCTAATGTTCTTATTAGGTTGGCAATGGGTTGATGTTTTCATTAGGTCGGTGATGGGCCGACGCTTCATTAGGTCAGCAATGGGTTGATGCTTTCATAAGTTGGGGGATGACCTGACGCTTTCATTATTCCGGCGATAGGATACATGATTGTATGGGTTAACACTTTTGGTAGGGCGGCGATGGTCTGAAGGTCTATGGGGTTGAAGATGGTTTTATGGTTTATAAGGTAAAAAGTCTATAGATTGGGGTTATGGTTATATAAGAAATATGATCTTAAAGATATGTGATGTTTATATGTGTGAATTGTTGAAAGTTATGAGTATAATAATGATGTGGAGTTAAAGACTAACATTGAGTTGGCAGAATTCTCTATTCTCTTCGATTTTTTACCGCAATGGGGTGGGGGGTGGGGGTGGGGGGGTGGGGTATCTAACTGATATAGAATGCTTAGGGGCTACTATTTTTTTTTTTTGTCAAAATGGGTTTAACATGTTTAAGTTGACTGATATTCTCATTAGGACAGTAACAGCTTGCATAGGTATGGTTGGTATTATGGTAATTCAATGTTCGTTTAGTTTAGAAAATGGGCGTGTATGAAATTAGACAAATGTCTGTATATGTGTACATTTGTCTTATGAATGAGTATCTTATAAATGTTATCTTCAACGTGGTATGTAGTTTGGTCCTGCAGTTTATTATATACGGATATGGGTAAGTGTGACAATTTAATCAGATTGCTTCTGAGGAGTTATCCTATTCCTTGATGACCGACTTGTCAAAGGTTCAGATAAGTAATTATTTCTCAAACATAGAATAAAAAGTGATGCTCGTTCTAGATTTTTAGTTATAGGGGTAAATCTCATATACGGTTGTTGTATAAAGGATGTGAAAGCATGATAGAATACTTATAACAATATAAGAGAAGGAATATGAGCATACTAAACAAATAAAATAAGTCATATGGTTTAAGCTAAGTGATACAACCTTTCAAATAAATATAAGAGATTTAAGAAAAAGGATTATGAGTAGTAGATGACGGAGCAGCAACAGCTGTTGAGGTAGCTGGAACTACGAAATCTAAAGGTATGGTGAGATTGAAAGCTTCTGTGGAGAATACCTCCGTTTCCAAGCTACCTTCCCACCAAGATACTGTCTTGGGCTAATTAAGGTCACCATTCTATCAGGTGAATCAAGGAAGATTTTCGGAAACCTTAGCGAAGGAGGGGCTGAAAGTTAGAACCCACCGCATGGAACTAGGAAATAACCCTGTCAAATACTAGTTTGAAATACTTCCCATTTCCCAAACCTATCATGTTAAGGAAGGTTGTGGAGGTGTGGTACACCGCCAGAAGGTCATCACAGTAAACATTTAGGAATCTTCATCCAACATCACTCCCTAAGAAGATGCTACATCCCATCTCCATTCCCTTGTTATGGGATCTTTTCTCTATAATCAGGTTGGACTTCAGCTGGGCCAACTCGGTCTTTAGAGCGATAGCCTCTGCTGTTGCTTGGGTCAGCTCAGTTTTTTGAACATTATACTCTGCTATTTTTTGGGCTAACTGAGTTCCCAGGGAGGCTTCTTTGGTCTCCAAGGATGCTGACTTGATCAGTGAGGCAGCTCGGGCCTCCGCAGCTTCACTTGCTTCTTGGTGGCTTCCCAAGTTTCGATGGGCCTCGCCGAGATGGATTTGGTTTAAGCAGAGTTATTTCTCTTGCTCATCAATTTCCACTATAAGCTAGGTAGCTCTATCCTTCCATCCCTCCAAATCTTTGGTCTGTTGGGAGGTGTCCATGAGTTAGCTCACTATGGAGTCAAAGGTAGGGATAAACTGAAAATTTATGAAAATATGAGAAGAAGGAATTTATAAATACAAATAAAGGAAAACAAGTGTGCGAAGACAAAAAGTTACACAAGCCAAGTGTTATGATTCTAGAGATGTTTTATGAGAATCACTCATTCCCTTTAGTAGTGCCTCATTGGCCGAGGTATGGAAATCGAAATTGAGCTGGTCACGATAGTATGATGGTGTCCCCTTGATTTCTTCTTGGGAGCCAGAGGTGCAGTACACTAAGGTAATTCAGGTCGCGTGCCTATATTCTTGATAGATCCTAGCATGTCAGACAGGTTGGGAGGTAGTTGATCCTAGTTCGAGCTCTCCTTAAGGCCCTATTTCTTTTTTTAGAATGTCTTTTCTACGTCCTCTGCTTCCACTACTTGTCAGAGTGGTGATCTCAAATGCACTATTTTCTACAAATATTTCGAGTATTGTCCGCAGGAGAACGGGGTCGATCGTAGTACGGTGAGGTGACTCAAGTTGAATCTTAAAAGGAAGACTAAATGGAAGCAATTTTTGTATTTAAATCACGAACGAGAAAATAAAGAAAAAGTTACGTTAAACACACGATCAATTTTGGGTTTTGAGTTTCTAGCAACTAAGGCGTTAATTTAAATGACGAGAAATGAAATTGAAGACCTTAAAGAGCAATAAAATTGGGGTCTAGGGTTCTAAACTCTTCTCCACATCCAATTGACAATTTATCGAATATTTAATCTACAAACCGGGGATGTCAATTTTGATTCTCAATTAAACACTCGATAATTACCAATTAGTAGTTATAAACTCATTTAAACCCTAAGTCCGTAAATTCTAACCTAAACTCATCAAGAAATGCAATAACATAAGCTAAGAGCAAGCATAAACATAAACCAAAGAGGAAATCCATAATCCAAGCTAGTATAATCATAAAATTTATAATTAAAAGCACAAGTGAATTAACACAAGCATGGGAGGAAAAATACATTTAAACTACTCTTGAATAAGCTAAACAAGCTAATCCTACACTTCTACTAGCTACTTTAAACTACAAGTCGACTATAATCTAGATGTGCCTAAACTCACTTGCTCTACATTACCAACTACCTAAAGCATGCTAAAAGAGGTAAAAAGCAAAAGAAGCAAGAAAACAACAATGGTAGAAACTGAATGTTTCATGAACAATGCAAAATAAGCTAAAACATCTAAACTACAAAACAAACATGAGAGAACAAATTACATCAAACATTCATAGAAATTACAAGAAAATGCAAGAGAACAACAATAACACATTACCTAATTAGAAAAGTTCTTCAAATATTGAAATCCAAAAGAAGAAATGTTACACCAAGAACATTAAGCTACTACACACTAGAAACTAAAATAATCTAGGAGCTAAGCTAAAATTTACTAACTAATCTAACTAGGGTTCCAAGAATGATTTGTCTTGAAGAAAAAAAGGGTGAAAAGAGGATAAGGTTGGGCTCTCAAAACCTATTCAAAGGCTCATTTTTTATGTGAGAAGTGTGGGGATATATATAGGGGTGAAAGTGGGGGAAAAATGGTCGAGTTAGATAAAAATGGCCTTCTGTCAATCGACCATCGGTCAGCCATCGATCAATGGTGTCTCTGCTATCGATTAGGAGTTGAGCGGCGGTGGGTGTCGATAATGCAAAAATAACTATGTGTCGATGACTTGTCGATCGACAGTTGTGGGAAATCCTTGACAGACCAGTCGACTCTGTGCGGTTGACATAGGTGGAATACAATGCATCGATCGGGTGTCGGTCGACGGCTGTGCTTCATGGGCTCGAGTTGTCTTTTCATCAAACCAAGTTGGTTGTGATCCTGGGGAACGCGCTTGGGCTCTCTCGACTACCCTAAAACCTAGAAAAGCAAAATAACATGAAGAATATACACAAATACGAGAAAAATATTTAAAACACTAAAAAGACAACAAAAGCTATGAAAAATGCAAAATAAGAAAAAACAAGACAAAACAAAACTCAATACCGACTAAAGCACACAGAACAAGACATAAAAACACACGAACACACACAAATATTTACAAATCAACTCCCCACATAACTTTTTGCTTGTCCTCATACATAGACAAGAAAAATCTAGCCCCCACCACCACCAGCACCACCACACACTCCCTCCATGAACTAAAAACTAATGCATTCAATTGATTTGAGGGTTTATGAATAAAATAAATTAGAAACTCGCCTGGAAGGACAAAATGACATTTTGAGATAAGAGATTTAGACTCTAAAAGTAATGAATTACCCTTCATGTACGTCCCCCATGCACGCCTCGATCAAGATCTATTCACGCTCAAACACTAAGTCGGCAACCTACTAGCCTAATCATCTATGCACCTCTTTAGCAATATTTACTAATAAATATAAATAAAATGCGGACAAGGGTTGCACTTCTTATTATATTTGAACTTACCAACATCTCCTTTACTGTATATAAAATCAAGTCTTCCCTAGTTGGGGCTTCGTTAACAATGGTATCTCCACCAAATACTTCTTCAATCTTTCGATGGCCTCTACCTCCACCATCCACTCAAATTTGAATCCTTTCCTTAAAGTTTTGAGAAAGGGAAAACCTCTTTCTGCCAACTTGGAAATAAATCTGCTAAATCCTTCTATTCTCCCCATTAGGACCTACACATCCCTTATCATACAGAGGCATCTCCGTCACTGTCTGCACCTTCTCTAGATTCACCTTGATACCCCCACTCTGTCACCATATAACCAAAGAATTTTCCAGATCGCACTCTAAAATAACAATCTTGGGATTTAAAGGCATCCTGTATTGCTGTAAAATCAAAAAGCTTTCCTCAAATCTTCTACTTGAGTTTTCGCCTTCTTACTCTTCACCAACATGTCAGCTATGTAAGCCTCCATGGTGGTTCCCAACAACTCTTTGAACATCTTATCTACTCTTTGACGTACTTTTGGCCGTAGGATAACCAAGCGGAGCCCACGCACGTTTGGAGGCATCCCACTAGACTCGGATTGGAATGGACAAGTAAGGGAACACAGCACGAACGAGGAGCGACAGCCGGCGGACGTTTAGAGTGGAAACGACAAAACTGAGACGGGAGCAGCCGTACCAGTCGATCGAATAGCTTTCAGTCGATCGACTGGACCTCTTCAGATCGACTACTCGGCAGTGAGGTTGGTATTTTTGGGAGAAGCAGTCGATCGACTAAGACGCAGTCCAACTCGTGATTTTGGTCTATTTTGACGATTTTGCCTCTGCATTTTTGTATAAATAGGACAAGCTCTTCACCTTATCCAACCAAACTTCCTTGGTGGAATTTGGGGCTTGCTCCATTTCCTCCAAGCCTTTACCTTTCCTTGCAATAATAAACCCTAGTTGATAATCCTTAGTTCAATGTAGTTTTAGCTTGCTTAGTAGTTAGTCTAGTTTAGCTTAGTTGGTTAGTTTTTAGTTAGTAATTAGTTAGTTGTTCTTAATCAAGTGTTGGAGTGGGTGACACCTCCTTCATTTGTGGTACTTGTTGTTTGAAGATTTGAAGCTTTGAGTTCAATGCAATTTGGTAGTTTTCTTTCCCTTTATTTTCTAGTTTTGTTATTGTTGATTGTTGTTATTGAAGTTGTGTTGGTTTTTAGACTTAGTTAGTGTTGTTGTTCTTTGCATTTCAATTTCCCCTTTTCATTCCCTAGCTATATTGTTCTTGTTTTTCTTGCAAGCTCCATGAATGCTTTCATTTTCAAGCTTTTTACCTCTTTTAGTTAGACAAACTTTTAGCTCTTGAAATATGTATGAATTTCTCCTCTTTGGCAATTTGTCTTGTTCAATTTAAAAGCCTTTGACTTTTCTCAATTTCAAATAATTTGATTTTCCCTCCATGAATTCTTTTTTAATTCTAAGCTTTTCTTGATGCAACTAGTTTAGAAATTAGGGGTTTAGGGTTTAGGTTCGTTTAGAACCATTAATCGGAGCTTGTCGAGAATTGGGATTGACGACTCTAACACTTGTTTGATAATTTGGGATTGAAAACCTCGAATTGTGGATCAAGTGCTCGGCAAAAACCGATTGATCGTGGAGACGAACCGAACAACCTAAACCCTCATTTTCATTATTTTCATTAAAGTCTTCTTTTAAATTCAAAACTCAAATCAAATCAATGACTTAATGCTTTCCTAGTGTAGATTAGTGTAATTTAGTTTAACAAGAGAGTAAGTAGAAACACCGAGCGCCGATAATATCTATCCTCGAGAGACACGACTCGAGAAAGCTTACCGCTCTACAATCGACTCCGTACTATTGCGGAGATGATTTCTTAGAGTGCTAAGAAATCTTCGAACAAATTTTGGCGCCGTTGCCGGGGATAGATTAAGGCTAATGGTGTTTTTAATTATTTCTCTTGTTATCTTAGTTGTTAGTTAATTTAGATTTTTGTTTTACTTTCGATGCTCGTAATCCTTTGTTGAGTGTTGTGTTTGCAAGGTACTCATTTGGGAAGCCCGATGCCGCTCGCCCACACTCACGAAAATCAAAGGATGCCTCCACCGCTCGATTGATCCAGCCGAGGATGGCAAACTATCGAGCTAGTTTGCCATACGACGACCCTTATATCCAAACTCCCAATTATCCAAACCCTTACATCCAAACTCCCGAGTATCCAAATTCGTACACCACTCCCTCAAGCTATCGGGTCCCCTCGACTTACGATGACCCGTACGCTTCGATTGGTGAAGAATGGGCCCCCTCTTTCGATTATTACGGCCCAAGTCCTTCTTATTCTCCACTGATTTCGTATCCCCATAACCCGAGCATGGATCTGTATGCACCGACTCATGGTCTTTATGACCCGAATTTTGACGATCCATATGCTCAACTCGCCCCGCCTCCTTCTTACTCGAGCTTTGATTCGTATGCTCCACCCATTATTGATTCGTATTCTTGGAGTATAAAGTAAGAGACGTAAAAGTAAGAGATTTTTAGTAATAGATTTTTAGTATAAAGTAAGAAATGTAAAAGTAAAAGCATAAGGAGAAGACATAAAAGAAACGAAGGAGACAGTAGAAGTTAGGGTTATCTTATTCATCAAAGACTCCCTTTATATAGGGTATCAATTACATGTTTCCATAAAAAGTAAAGATAAAAAATACCTAAACTATCCTTCATCAGTTACTTATTGATGAAGGCACACTAATTGTGTTTTTCCTTCAACACTCCCCCTTGTGCCAAGTCAAAGGGTGAAATGGTGTATCATTGTTGCCTCGTTAAAACCTTGCCAAGTAACAAAACCCAATGGAAAAAATAAAACTTGGTCTAAGGAAAAGGAGTACAACACACCTATGTTGAGACTCCCCCTAAAGTGTACACCCTTCTCTGATATGTACATCTATCAAGAGAACTTTGAAAGTCTCCACTTCCTCAATTTACGTGATTCTTGAGAAAGTGCATAATTGTTGGTTGTAGAATAGTTGTGGTTATATTACTCATATTATCACATTTTCTTCAGTGATAGAGTTCTATCCACTATTATCAAATATATGAATGATCATAACATTTATCGTAGATACTCACAAACTACTACATGTATAATAATGATCTCTTTACATGGATCGAATGAGTAACCAAGATTAACGATACTATTTGGTGTTTCACAGTATTAAGTAAACTCAACATTTTCTATAGGGATTACAAGACCATCCGCAGTCCCAATTATATTTATGAATGGGAAAATAAACTCGCGTCAATGGTTTCTTTTAGGTATCTAATTACATTTTGATTCCATTCCAGTGACATTGAGCTTTCTTGAGTTAAATCAAGATAACAATCTTGAGAAAGTAATATTTGGTCAAGTGTATTAGTAATGGTACAATAATGCGCATGTTGTACGTAGGTAGAGAATTTCAGCTCCCACCAGTTCTTCGTCATTCCATTGACGAAATTGATATTTCCTTATATCTTCACTTTGACCAATCATAGGAGTGCTAACATATTGCACTTATCCATATTTAATTGCCTGATCATCTTTTGGATATATGCAAACTGTAGAATTTAGTATTCCACAAACTCGGTTTTAGTTTAAAGCCTTAACATGACCGAGTTTTCCCATGATGCATTATCTCAAATTAAGGATTTCAAATAACTAGCGATATCTCTTATTTCATTAAGAGTGGATGTTATGTTCCTTTCATCGACATAACAGTTATAATCGCAAATTCGAAACTTATAAAATACGCAAGGGCATGGATTATCTTTTCCCAATCAAGTAGTCACTTAGACGGTTATACCACATCCGTCTGGATTATTTCAATCCATAAAGTGAGTTTTTTAATTTAATTGCAAATGCACTCGTGGCTTAGAGTCACTTGCCTTGGCAATGAAAGGCCAGCAAGCACTTTCGTATATATCTCTAAATCATGATACCCATAGAGGTTTGATGTAGCCACAGGTATAAGCTGTATTCTCAGTTCTTTGGAATTAGAACATCTATTATGAGAGAGTATATATTCTCATAGTCAATTCCAGGGCATTTTGAGAAACTTTGTGCTTCTAGTTTATATTTGCATCTCATGGCTTTATTTTTCTCATTACGCTTTCTGACAAAACTTTGTTTATGTCCTACAGGCTTTAAACTTGGTGAGGTTAGCACTACCAAACCAAATACCTACCTTGTTGTCAGTGAATTTAGTTCTACCTGGATTGATTATTTACGTTTAGGTCAATTTGCTCTATATTGATATCTCAATAGAGCGTGGTTCGATACTCTTGTGCTCTATTATATTTGAGCAACAATGTATATCATTAATGTGTATGAAAAGTCATTCCATCAACTTATATAAACTCTCATTGTACATTAAGATTTCTTTATTCTCTGTAATCATATTAAACTTCGGAGCGTCCTCCAGTAATAATTCATGGACATAAGTATAATCAGAGATAATCTCATGAGAGTCATTATCTTTATTGATGATCAATTAAATTTGTGCCATACATGCCCTTTTATTCCTTGGGCGAGTATTGATCGAACCAAGTGATCTCTCCCTGTTCCTTTTGGGAGTCACGACCTCAACCACACCTCCACTAAGTATGGTTGCAATGTCTTAATCTGTGACATTGTGCCCTTCACTGGGACTTTTAACCTTGCAGACACATTTGCAGCTTGTATATATATGATCTCGTCACTTTAGAAATTGAATCTTCTATACTTTGAAGATCAATTATTCACTTTACTTTTCTTTCACGTTACATTGTGAAATGCGGGGATCATAATAAGACATAGTATGAAACTATTCCTGTCGTTCCATTAGAAAATACTTTTTCTTATCTCCCCCTAACGACGGGAAGACTGTCTCATTAGAGTGACAAATTTTCTAATTTAGCAATAAAGAGATCGTCTGTCAAAGGTTTCAAATAGCGGATGATTGTTGGAGATTCATATCCAACATCAAAACTTAATCGTCTTTAAAAACCAATAGAATGCGCTGTGGGGGCGCAATAGGCACATATACTGCTTAATCCAATATGGTAGATATGAATTATCAGGCTTATATCCAGTTACCAACTGGTATGCAAAATATTTGGTTAGCAGGGGTTCATAGACGACTAAGTAAGAGTTGCGTGCAATATTGCATAACCCTGTGCAAAGACAAATGAGTGCGCATAAATATTGTCTTAGTCACCATCTATATTCCTTTTGATGGTGTCTTCTTTGAGACCTTATTATATATTCACATTAGGGTACAAGATCCAATACATCAATCTTTATTAAAATGCAATAGACATCAAGTAATTTTGATGTAAACTCTCTAGCATTATGAGATTGGGTGCTTTATAAGGGTGGTGAGTTCTCAATCATATTAAATGTGCTAGAAGTTTTGCAAATGCAACATTTGTATGGACAATACTATAATGATCCGCATTTTGAATGGTCATGTCCACATGTATCACCAATTTTCAATTATAAAAATGAAATATTATACTTTGTATCTTTAGCAAATGAAGGTCTCAATCATACAATTTTGCTAATGAACAAGTTTTGAAAAAATGAGTGATGTATCTTTGAGATATGAGTGTATGTAGTGCTCCTAGTACTTTAGAATGCATTAGCTGTAGTTGAACAACATTAGTTTGATACTATACTTTGCATCAAATTTCTATCTCATTTTGTGTTCCACTCAAAACGAAAGATGTCCATGTTAATTTCTTATACTATGGACCATCATATCACGACGACAAAAGAATCCATGTCACTCGTGTCAAAACTTGAATGAGCCAGTGTCCAAAAGTTCTTTGTTGGTTATAACTTATGATTCAATAATCAAAAATTAGTAAAGTAAAATGACTAGATTGACTCTAAAACGTGCTTCTTCCACATAAATTAAAAGTATAAGTCCATCCTCATAATGTACTTCTTAATGATAATCATCAACATGAATATCATCAAACTTAACAAGGTTCATTTCGCTCTTGGTCCATATTGAGATTTTATGACTTTATTCAATGTGCCACAGGGCATAAAGACTTTGTCACATATAAATTACAATTCAGTGAATAATTATCTATTCCTCGATAAATTTTCACATTCTTCAGAGATATTTGAACGAAATACTTTTCATTCTAACATTATTTACTAGATATGTTACATTATATCTAATAGTTTGCTCATGAACCTTGTATGTGAATGTGTGATAAATAAACTCAATTACATTCAATGCTTTAGAATGAAATGTATAATTTATCAATAGGCCCAATAAAATAATAATTAATTTAAACCAAGGCACATCACATAAATTTAACTCAAAATAAATCTTAAAACCAAATACAATAGTCTAATATGAATGTTTGATCATACTTTCACAAGTTCTTTTGTAAAGTAACAAACAAACAAATTTCACCAATCAAAATAGAGGATATCCATTGACCAAGCAAGGTTATTGGGAGAACCTCCATGACTTCTACCACGACCAATAAATATCATGAACTCTTACATATCTTACCTTGTGGTTCATTCTTGCCACATAGGTATGAATCAACATGTCTCTTCCCCTTTACTTTGAGGTTA
Source organism: Phtheirospermum japonicum (assembly GCA_014905375.1). Taxonomy (NCBI): domain Eukaryota; kingdom Viridiplantae; phylum Streptophyta; class Magnoliopsida; order Lamiales; family Orobanchaceae; genus Phtheirospermum; species Phtheirospermum japonicum. The sequence continues at coordinate 844,467 of BMAC01000165.1, forward strand.
TTTCCACTATTAATATCGATCCTAGTTAGCCTCACAAAATCTCTTTATCTAGAGGTCTAACATTGGTATTATGAAGAAAAATGTCATGTCTCTCGATGACTTACTATCATAATTAATATTATACAAGTGCATTAGTATGTTTGCTCAAGTGAAAATAATAGAGTGGGATCGTATCTCTCAATACTTATTGTCATTTAAAATGACTTTCTTTTTCACATATGGTAAGACATGTTTTTAGTCGCAACATATCAAAGTCATTGACCCTTTTTAGCAAGTAAGTAAATTTATTTTCACTAAATTATTAGGCTTGGAAATAGTGTTTCATAAAATTCTCAAAATATTCATTTAGAGTACATCCCAAATTTTATTGAGATTTTGAAACTACATATACTTTCAATATAAGATTTGGGGTCAATATGAATTCTCAAGTTCATAAGAGAATTGACTTTGACTAAGTTTGACGATTCTTTGTCAATTGGGGGTTGATGGATGATATTATTGTGGAAGTGTAGTTCTTCTAGTTTCCACATCAAACCAATGATGGTAATACTCAATTTCTTTTGAGTCTATTAAATTGTATTTGGATTGAGTTAGTTCAATCAATTTCTTTAGACAATGAATTTGAAGAATAACTCTTTCATTGATATCATGTGAATATACCTTATCACAAGACTTATTTACACAATTCTTTATCGTTCATGAACTTTCATTATCATGAAAATATGCAAATGTACAATCAATGATACATATTGAAATTTGCTTATAAATTAGCTTGCATAGGATTACTATTACATGAATCTATCAACTCATTGAAATGATCAACAAACATGAATCAATCAATTCATCGAAACTCAATCAATCAATTCATCGAAATTCATTATGAACAAAAAATATTGGCAAAATCATGATCAATATCTCATCTAATCATGTATTTATGACTTCTAAACTAGAAATCATATAAGAGCATGAATACTAATATATTATGTACTCTATGAATATTATTAAAGTATTGCAAAATTTCATGTTTGTCAATATTGCATATAACATCACATGCATATAATCATAGGTAACATATATACATATACATGTATAATAATACATACCATGCCATATATATACATATTTCTAAATATTTATTAGTTTTATTTAATAAATAATAAATAATAGGGTAATTCGAATTACCTTGAAGGAAAGTTACGATTCTTTCCTAAATTTGTTTTTCAATAGGCTTGTCTGATTTCTGATGACAAAGACCTTCAAACCAGATCTCCACCGTTACAATTCAGCCTATACGTGTTTTGAATAACATATCCAAAATCCATCTTCATCCAACGGTTAGATTGTGCGTAATTGAATTTCTAAAATAAGCTGATCAGACAGTTCTGAAAAACAAGATCAGCTCTGTTCGAAATTTATTATCGGATTTTTCAAACTTCATATTCAAATCTCCACCGTTCATATTGAACATGTATATGTTTGGAATAACATATCCTAAATCTGGCTTGATCCAACGGTTCTATTGTGAGAAGTCTTATTTTGAAAAACTCTGCACAGAAAATTACGAAAGCAGAATCTGCTTCGTTCGAAATTATGTATATATTTTCTCGTATCTCCGAATCCAATCTCCACCGTTCAAAATATAATTCAGAAGGTCTTGAAATTTCCGTAAATATTTGAGCTCAATCCAACGGTTGAAACGCGAGAAACTGATTTTTCAAACATACAACGCAGTTGAATTTTCGACCTACGAAAATTGTATAATTGTTGCTTTGGTTATGGAGGCTTATTCTTGATAGATTAGAGTTTCGTGTTGATAACGTGTAAAAGTAAAAGCATAAGGAGAAGACATAAAAGAAACGAAGGAGACGGTAGAAATTAGGGCTATCTTATTCATCAAAAACTCCCTTTATATAGGGTATCAATTACATGTTTCCATAACAAGTAAAGATAACAAATACCTAAACTATACTTCATCAGTTACTTATTGACGAAGGCACACTAATTGTGTTTTCCTTCAACAAGAATTACCATATTATTGTATTAATTAATAAATACATACCATTATTCTGCTATCAGTTTTTTTTGGCAAAAAGAAAAAAATAGAAATTATTTTAATAAGTAAGAAATAAATATCAAGTAAGACATTTTTGGAATCATGTAAGAATTTACTATTATGTAAGTTAGTTTTGCCATTAAGTGAGAGGTTTTTGGATTTTAAGTAAAAAATTTAATCAATTGAGTAAGAAGAATCTGCTATTAAGTAAGAGATTCTCGGCCCAAAAAATAAGAAATTTCGAACATAAAGTAAGATATTTTTAGTTTAAAAAAGAAAATATCGCCAAACTTTACCAGACGGCGGCGACGGCAGCCCTGCTACCAATTGTTATTATTATTGCTTTATTATAATTGTTTTTATAGTAAAAGTGTTGTGGTCATTTATGTCATAAGTATGAATTAATTGATAATAATAAGATATTACTTTACTTAAAATTGAATATTTTACTAATTGAAAAATCGACTAAGTTCTGAAGGATAATATAACAATTTCACCTATTTTAAATTTGTTTTAGCGACTATAAGTTGTATGGATTAATTTAGTACGGACATTATGTTTATATATCTTTTATAGTTTTTCAAACTCAGATATTTTACTAACAAAAATCAATATAGTAACTGCACAATCAAGTTAAATGGGTTAATCATGTTATTTTAAATTAATCTTAATCTTATCAATTAATTATTATAATTAGGGTAGAGCTTCTCAGAGCATCTCTAACATCCAATCCATCTCCTCCCCTTTTCAATTTCTAATGTACCACATCACCTAATAAATAACATGATTAAATGAATAAATAATATAATAAATGAAAATGTAGATAAAAGTATTTATTGAAATATAGAAATATAAAAATAAATGAAATGGGTAGGGAACATGTCGAACCTAGTGCTGTTAACAAATAGAACGTTGGCGAACAGAAGCTTGTTCGAGCTCGTTCGAGATCGTTTAAGGCTCGTTTGTTTAATAATTGAGTCGTGCTCGAACAAAAAATTTGGCTTGTTTGATAATCGAACAAACACGAGAATATTCACTAACATTATTGAGCATTCGCGAACATACATATATATATATATATATATATATATATATATATATATATATATATATATATATATATATATAGTTATATATTTATTATTCACTTTATTTTATTTTTTGATAAAAAAGAATTTAATGAGAAATTATGGCTCGAAAAATTTGAACTCGATCTAATCGAGCAAATCGAAAAGTCGTTAAACTAAACGAGCTGAATACGAACAAACTTGAACTGCATAAAATATTAATCGAATGAACACAAATATAAATCTTTACTCGAATATTAAACGAAAAAACTTGAACATTGTTCGAGTAATAGTTGAACTCAAGCTCGAAATCCTTAGGCTCGGTTTGAACTCGGTTCATTAACAGCAATACCATAAAAAAGATTGTACGGAAGTTTTATTAATAATTAATGTTTGTGTTTGTAAGAGTGAAATTTGTATTTTGATAATTTGACACGTCAAAAATTGAAAACTGAGATTTGTTTGAAAGCTCTGATAAAAGTACCCTGAATTATGCCAAATCTATCAGGGTCGGCCCGTTAATGAGGCGGACGAGGCGAGCGCCTCAGGGTCAGAATTATAATGGGCCCAAAAATATAAATTCTCTTGTAATTTATCTACCACATCAAATGGGTCCTAAATATTGATATATATATATATATATATATATATATATATGGTTGGGTTCCGGTGAGAATGGGTCCGTGGGTGAGAAATGAGAATGAATCATAACCATTATAACTAATCTAATCTAATGGATTAGATTTTAATCAAACAAATTAAAACCTAACCTAAACCCAAACAGACTTACGGTCCCAAACCTAAACCCACCAGCTCCCACCCGCTGCGACCTTGGCGAAACACCCCTGCGATCTGCTCCCACCCAGATTTCTGCGTCGCAGATCTCAATAGCTCGTTAAGAATCAGCGAGCCCTGGCCGTGCAAGAACCCCATGAATGTGATAGCCGATGATTGCTGCGACCTTGGCGAAACACCCCTGCGATCTGCGAAAAACCCCTGCGAAACACCCGCTGCGACCTTGGCGAAAACCGATTAGGTTTTATTCAAAAACGATTCTATCCAAATTTGGGGGAAATTTTTGATTTTGGAGGCATGAGATCTTCTTCAATTTGATTTGGTTTCTACGAGTTTCAACAATCTGAGACGGATTAGGTTCGATTTGATTTTGCTTGCACACCAATGGCTTCAATTTTGGATGAATCAGGTAATATTTTTTTTAAATTAGGTCAATTCATCTAATTATAACATTTCATCTGATTTCTGCACAACTCATTGTCAGTTTTTGCACATTAGATTGTTACCTTGTGCACGTACGTGCTGAATTGTATTTCGCACATGTCGTGAACTCTTAAAAAAGTTTGTGCTTGTCGACGTTTGATGTGGTTGCTGTCTGATTTGTTTTGTGCACAACTCAGTGTCAGTTTGTGCACATTAATGTGGTTGCTGTCTGATTTTTTCTTGGTTCAATTTTGGTTGCACACAGATGGCTTCAATTTTGAACGAATCAGGTAATGTTTCATTTTAAATTAATGGAGTTGATCTGATTTTTGATTTTGTATTTTTTTTGAGTTAACCACTACGTGTCGTCGTTTGTGGTTGCTGTCTGATTTTTTTTTGTGGCACAACTCAATGTCTGTTCATGCACATTAATGTGTTCCCTTGTGCACGTCCGTGCTGAATGGTGTATTGCACTGTGTCATGAAGTCTTAAAAAAATCTGTACATGTTGTCGTCGTCTGTGGTTATCGTCTGATTTGTTCGTGCACAACTCAGTGCCAGTTTGTGCACATTAGTGTGTTCCTTTGTGCACGTCCGTGCTGAATGGTATTTTGCACGTGTCGTGAAATCTTAAAAAAATATGTGAGTGTCGTCGTCTGATGTGGGTTGCTGTCTAATTTGTTTTGTGCACAATTCAGTGTCAGTTTGCGCACATTAGTGTGTTCCATTGTGCACGTCCGTGCTGATGGTGTTTTACACGTGTCTTGAAGTCTTAAAAAAGTCTGTACATGTCGTCGTCGTATGTGGTTGTCGTCTGATTTGTTCGTGCATAACTCGGTGCCAGTTTGTGCACATTAGTATGTTCCTTTGTGCACGTCCGTGCTGAATGGTGTTTTGCACGTGTCGTGAAATCTTAAAAAAATATGTGAGTGTCGTCGTCTGATGTGGTTGCTGTCTAATTTGTTTTGTGCACAATTCAGTGTCAGTTTGCGCACATTAGTGTGTTCCATTGTGCACGTCCGTGCTGATGGTGTTTTACACGTGTCGTGAAATCTTAAAAAAATCTGTACATGTCGTCGTCTGACGTGGTTGCTGTCTGATTTGTTTTGTGCACAATTCAGTGTCAGTTTGTGCATATTAGTGTGTTCCCTTGTGCACGTCCGTGATGAATGGTGTTCTGCACGTGTCGTGAAGTCTTAAGAAAATTTGTACATGTCGTAGTCTGATGTGGTTGTCGTGTGATTTATTTTTCTGTCGTGTTATATGTGGTATGTATTGTTTTGTGCACTAATTGTATGCGAGCTTTTGCAGGTGATGTTGAATGTTCTTCCCACAATTGTGAGCCTGTTCGACAAACTATGGTCACGAGACCTAGCTCTTATTTTTAGCGTTCAAGACTATGTAAAAGAAAGGAGCAATTGCAGAGTTCAAGACCCTTCATATTATTTTATTATTTTTATTACTCTTGATTTTGCGACGTAGGCTGTGCACAAACAAGTATGATCTTTTGCACAACCGATCTATAAATTTTGCACAATAGTGAAATAATTTATGCACAATGGTATTTTATAAATTCCTATTTTAGGTGATGGTCTTTTGGGCTTTTCGTACAAATTAATTTGACTATAGTTTTGTCTGAGATTCGGAAATAAGACATTTTTGGCGTTTTCTTTCTCTATTTGCATGTTTACATATTTCCTTATCGTACATCGACAATGCTTAATTTAGGTCTAATGACAAATCCAACCCGATGATCGGATTGTAATGATATCATTTACACAAGTAATGCAATAACATATGTCCAACCAAAAATGCAACCATCGAAGTTAAAAATTTGGAAACTTAAATATTTGTCTTTCTCTCACTAGGACCATTATTAAAAAATTTAAATATGCAAAACACAGCTTTTTTGAGTCGCAAAATTTTTTTTCTACTTATGAACAAACAGAACAACAAGAAATAGACATCAAAACATAATAAATATTATGATCCAGTTTCTTCTACTTAGACAAGAGTGCTTACACAACAAAAGATACAAATATACATTAGCCATAAAAAAAAAGTGAATGTACTGCACATTAGTTCTACTACGTGCACATTAGTTCACAGCAAATTGCACATTAGTTCATACGTGCGTGCACATTAGTTCATAACTATATGCACAAAATAGTTCCCAGATGTTCGTCTTCAACTCGCTGTCCGGCAAATGGAGCCACGGTCCCCGATTATCCATGGTCTAGTAAGGTTTGCATCACTCTGAAGACAAAATGTTTGATGTCAAAAGAAAAATAGAAGTGGTTACATTTATTTTGACGGACTTTGTTTGTGATTAATTAGTTTTAAGTACGTACTTTTTTCCTGGAACCTCAACAGCTGATACGGGCAACAATGTAAATGGCCTCGTGTAAATCTGCAGAAAATTAGTAAATTAAATACTATCAAGAAAAGATTTCTCCATGGGCAGCAAATTGTGTATATCTAGCACATATTAAAAAAAAGAAATAAAAGCTTATTAATAATCGAAGCTCGTTAAAAAGACGTATGGTTCTAGTAACAAATACCTCAAGGACGAGATTTAACTTCATCAACATTCAAAAATTGTTCGGAGCCAAAAGATTCCCATTTTACATGGTTCCTCATGAAAGCTATGAAAATTAGCCAAAAGATTCCCATTTTATATGGTCCCACAATCGTCAAAACCCCACCATCGTCTGCCCGAACAAAACCCAGCGGTCCCACATGTTGGCCAAGTCGAGTCACCTGCAAACGCCCAAAAACCCCACCATCGAAAAAAACCAGCGACGACGAGAAATTGCCCGGATCCCCCGACTCTCCCACAGCGAACTGCCGTGATCCGCTCTATCTGTAAAATCCCAAACATGAAATAAACTAAAAAGAAGAAAAAGAAGCTATACACAGCAAAACCTTTTACAAAGATCAAGACTAGTTGACAATAATGAATTTATCCAAAAACCCAATTAAAAATAATAATAATAAAAAAATCCCACCCAAAAACTCTTAGCCGATCTGCAAATGAGCATCACTTGTTCCAAAAACACAAACATAGCAGGACATTCAAGAAAGTACATTTGGGCATAAAAAAATAAATATACCTCATGTGTGCTCCTTGGATAGTGAATTGAACCAGAAATAAGAATCCTTCTCTGCCCACTCACATTAATGGAACTTTGATCATATGTAACATCATCTTTTCCACATTAAACCCATAAGCTCAACAAAACCAACAAACCAAACAAAAACATATTGCACATTTCAATTCTCAAAGCCATGATCCCACAAAATCCACGTCCTGAAATTTCTCATCAAACATTCAAATCCCATGTACATTATTGGCACAAGAAACTAAAACCCCGATTCAAAAGTGCCAAACTGCAGTACCATTGATTAGCACGAATTTGTCTTGATTCTTATTAGTATTTTAGTTTATTTTTCTAATTATTTTTGGTATAAGTTGGATAGATTGAGCATATTTTCGTATTTTCTTATCCCCAACTTATCTTATCATATTTTAATTACAATTAATTAATTTAATGTTTATTACAGGTATTTTGAGGTGTTTTGTCCTGAAGATAGTCGAGGATGGGCGTACGAGTGGAGTTTCAGCGAAAACGGGCCGCGATTTGAAGAATTTAAAGTTGTTGACTTTCTATAACGGGTTTCTCCTGGAACCGTTCTAGAAAGGCCTGGCCGACCACAACTCTCTGTAGCATCGACCTAAGGTGCGTCGACCGACGCACGCCTGCCGAGCGCTGCGCACACTATCGACCATTCACGTCGGTTGACGCGAGAACCGACGTCGATCGACGCGCCTGCCACGGTCTCTGTAGCGTCGACCAGTTCGCGTCGGTTGACGCGAGAACCGACGTCGATCGACGCAACTGCCAAGGTCTCTGTAGCGTTGATCGACGTGCCTGCCACGGTCTCTGTAGTGTCGACCAGTTTCGCGTCAGTCGACGCCAGAACCGACGTCAATCGACGCGACGGCCCAGAATCGTAATTTTTAGGGTTTCTTGTGCGCCAAGTCATGAAATAACTATATAAACCCTTCATATTTCGGATTAAACACATAACCACGACCCAAAACACTTACCTAGGGTTGAGAAACCTATTTTCAACACCCTACAACATATTTTAAAGATCTAAGTCGAAGATTCAAGGCCCGAAGCACCAAGACGAAGACGTTCGTTCAAGCTCCGATTTCTCGACCGAGATCAACCATCCAAAGTCCGATTTCCCAGCAATCTTTCAGCACCTTTAGCTACTTAATAAGTCATCTAAACTCTAGTTATTCTTATTTAAATTCTAGATAATTTATGTTTAATTATTTCGTTTGAGTTTTTAGTTTCGTTAATTTATTTCGAATCGTTTGAACCATTGAATCGCTGAGCCTTTGAACCTTAGAATTTTATTTTTAATATTAATTAGTCGCTGCGTTTATTCTCGTGTTGATGCTTGGTGATGATTTGTTCATGATTAATTTAATTATTGCTTTAGTTTTGATAATTAGTTGATAATTGGTTTATTGCTATGTTATTGCTTGAGAATTTTGAGATTGATCTTATTGTTCTTGAGAATTCACATGTTAGATTTAGTTCATAGTAGTTTGATGCATGCTAGTTAATTAATTTAGAATTTATTTACTTTAAAATCCCTAGATTAATAATTCTTAGATAATTTAGTTTTCAAGCTTAGATTAAGTTAATTAGTTAATCATAATTAGTTGATGCTTTTAAATTTATTAGTAGTTTATAATTCCAAAAACCAAATTTATACAATTTCTCGTGTTAAACATTGTGATTAAACAAACATTCAAAATCCCGAACGTCATTCCTTGAGAGACGACTCGAGTTAAGCTTGCCAAACCTACACGCGATCCCGTTATTTTGCGGGCGAGCTATTAAATTTCTGATAATTATTTACAAAGTAGGCACACACAAAAGCTCGAATCAACCATCACAGCCTCTTCCAAATCACCACCACCCAGCGACCCGCGCAACCGAGCCGCCTAATCTGCCGCCTACCGCCGTGCGCTCTTGGCGGAAAAAGATGCTGGCCGATTTCCAATTTTCTAGAGAAGGGGAAAGTCCACCCGATCGTAAACGAGGCAAGCCAAGCCATCTCGCGTTTTCCCCACAGCCGTTATTATCCGAGTCACCGCCCCACAGTAGTCGTTCGCTGTTGCCGCTGCCGCCGTTCACAGTTGCCGCTGCTGTCGAATCGAAGGAGGAGAACCGATCGTACCCAAACCCAGCCGAGTCGCCTTGAATTCCAGCCGCTGTCCGATTTTCCATTGCCTGCGCCGCTTGTAGTTGCCGTGAGTTGCTGCCGCCGATGACCGATGGAGGGAGGGGGTGCTGCACTGGCCGTTTTCGAATTTCGGAGAAGAAAATAGAGAAAGAAGGTGGGGAGAGGGTCGCGCGGCGGCTGATTTTGGATTTGGGGAAGCACCGCCGCTGGCCGCCCATTTTCGCCGCTGAAGGAGTTTGGTTGAAGATGAAAGGAAGAGGACGGGATTTGTGGGGAGAGACGGGGATTTGGGTAGGGTTTGTTTGGCATTACCACTGATTATGAGTAAAATGATTGGTCAGGATTCATTCTCATTTCTCACCTACGGATCCATTCTCACATGATCCTATACCTATATATATATATATATATATATATATATATATATATATATATATATATATATATATATATATATATATATATATATTTATAATTCAAGAATAATAATAATCAATTTTGAAAACAATCCATTAATTAGAGCATATTATTACATCATATTACAAACTAAATGATCTATGCTCTATTTAACAATAATATTAAGAAATCTACGTCTAAAAATTTATATGATACAAAAATTATTAATAACTTCTAATTTCTAAATTATTTGGTTAAAAGAAATTGAAATATAATTTTTTTTATAAAAATTATTTAGGGCCCAACATTTACATTTCAACTCAAGCTTCTAAGAATACCATCTATACTATATTATTAAATTCATTTAATATACAAAATTAGGCGAACATTTTTTGTCAGACAAGAATAATGGGTATCATCCGTCAGGCCAACTCTATCTGGTGGCATACTTGTAATTTAGTTCTTATAGTTCCCACTCTTTTTTCTGTTTTAGTTTTGTCATACACACTTTCTCTCTCTTCAACTTACAACACCAAAATATTTTCTATTCATCTCATTTATATACACAACATAAAACTAAATTTTTTGGAATTGTCCCATCGATTCTAGACGCCCATTGCCAATCTTCTCAGAGCACCGGAGACACTCATCTACGGTTGATTCTACCAAATTAAAGGTAATTTATTTTTCAATTGTAGGATAGTTTAGCGATTAAGTTCTTGTACTAATTTATAATTGTTCGATCTTGTCACCAATTGGGTTTTAGTTGTCGCATTTTATTTTGATTTTAGGTTTGCATATTCAGACGGATTTTGGAAAATAATTCTGTATTCTGGGGTTTTGGAATTTAAACTTCTCGTGGTTGAATTTTTTCATATCCCTTTCCTAAGAAAATCCAATTGTAGACTTTGTTGCTGGTTTTTCATTTCTTTAATGTTTGTATGCTCAACCCTATCCGATTTTAGGGTTTTCAGTTTTGGACGAATTCTGGAAAACTAATTTCTTATCTTGGGGTGTATAACTGTTGGAATTCGTAGAGACTAACACCATGCTCGTGCAGCGGAAGTTTTAAAATTTTTAGATCCAACAGATCCATCATGTGAACGAATATATTTATACGATAAATAACTGAGATAAAAGCATGAAACCATTACAGTAAATCCAGATCCGAGTTCAATACTATGGTATCCACGCGATTCCGACTGCAAGATCCAACTCCAGTGTATTGCTATCGTGAAGAAAGCTAGGAAATCCCACGAAAGCTCAAGAACTCCCAATCTCAAAATTAGGATTTATTTTTCTTATGTACCTAGTATAAATATAACATAAAGTCATAAGTTGTAAACGATGAAAAACAAGAGAGTTTTTAGA
>BMAC01000165.1:863317-875942 GCA_014905375.1 Phtheirospermum japonicum
AAAGTTAGGAAATCCCACGAAAGCTCAAGAACTCCCAATCTCAAAATTAGGATTTATGTTTTCTAAAAACTCTCTTGTTTTTCATTGTTTACAACTTATGACTTTATGTTATATTTATACTAGGTACATAAGAGAACCCTAATCCTAAAAGGGTTGGACTGTCCAAGACATGGGCCCAAAACAATTTTAGCCCAAGTACCTTTATTAATATAACATAGATAATTAAATTCAAATCCAATTTAATTTAATTAAATAATTTCTATCAAATAGAAATTAATATCATAATTATTAACAATTAAATATTACAATTCTAAATTGAATATTTAATACTTTCTTGATACACTCTTAAATCGGAAAACTAATCGCATATAGTGTGACCCTATAGGCCTTTATATATGACATCAATCCAATGATGATCCAAACAAAACTCCTAGACGGCTTAGCTGGACGAACTCAATATATAAAGAACATTCACTTGAACTCAGCGAATTATAACCTTTATACAAAGCTTTGGTGAAATTCCTTTCATTCCGAATCACTCGATTAAGTTTAAGATTTATCCAAGTGTCTATCTCAATGGCTTAATCAATTTATCTCATCTTTATTAGTCGACAACTAGACCATACTCAATCATTATATTGAATATGTCTTTTGCATTGGCCAATGACTTTAGTCGACCTAATATAGAGATTATGAGTGGTCTCTCTCGAAAAATACTCTCCAAAGTATCCATGTGTCCATCACGAATAACTATTATTCGCAGTCGTGAGACTTACTGCATTCTCTAAAATGTGATGAAGACCACATGCCGACATATATTATATTATCAATATCTCAATCCTTATAATCGTTAGTCGCGGCTATTTTAAGAGTAATGTTTTATCAATGACATCTCACCATATCAAAGACAACATTAACTCTACGGGAACATTTATATGAATAATCCCAAACAATCAAAATAATAATTCAATAAATGCAATGCCATATGTATTACGATATATATAATAATTGTGATCAAGTATAATGTCTTTAAATCTGATTGTCTCTAGGACATTCGTACTTTCAATAAATGTATCGATAAATTCTTATAGAAGACCAAGATATAGGTATATGATATGGGATGCCTTTTCAGCAATAGTTTTATGAATGCAAGAGTTTCCAGGTTCTATGTCTAATTTAGATAATATATATGTATGATTATAATTTCTATTTTCTACTCTAAGTATGTATCTTATATTCTCAATAGTTGAAGCTTTGACCGTTAAATTTGTTGCAAGTAAATTATACACCACACACATGTTTATGAGTTAGCTTTCTCTGAAACTGCATATATAAATGATTATTTAATTTGATGTATTTCTATGTATTTATGTACCATTGAATTAGATTAAGAGGAAAAATCATTACTTATACGATTTTTTGTCCTCTAAAGATGCCATATATGATTATAGTTTATATTCTCTATTCTGAGTATCTATCTTATATGTTTAATCGTGCTTCATTTGAAATGTTCAATTTAATCTAGTGTCGCAACTACTATGGAGTTATTGTGTAACTTAGTGGTTAGGTTCTATGATTGGTTTTGATCACTAGTTTTTTGCTGAATCTTAATTGTGCAGAGGGTATGACAACAATGAATACCTAGAACAGGAAAAAGAAACATGAATAAGATCTTTACACGCCAGAGCAAGTAGTTACAATATTTAATGAGACTTTAGCTCCACCAGCACCAGTAAAGGAGAAGCAAGGTGGTTGTGGTTAAGAGTGCTATGAAAAATGGTGAACTTGTTTTTCAGAAAGAATAATTTAAAAAGAAATAAAGATTTAAAAATCCTGAGCCACCCACTAATAGTATAGAACCCTGCAAAGAAAACATTCATTTTTCAGACCCAGCTCTTTTTCTCTAAACACTTCAATTGGTACGCGCAAGAAATAGGCCAATTTCGCGGGTTTTCGTTCAATTTCTCACGAAGTCAGATTTTCATTAGTAAGTGTCAACGAAATATCCCCACGGCCTTAGGTGTCCATATAAAGGACACGCTGAGCATAAATACCCTTTCTCTCATTCAAACTATGCATGAGACTTTCATCTCACAAGGCTCTTAACATTTACAAATCCCAAATCCCTTTTGTAAAGAGAAAGCCTAGTGAACTATTAAGTTTATTTTCAAATAATTTCTAATTTTTAACATTATTTGTCTGGATCTATTATGATAGCATAGAATCCTAAGTTTTTTTTTGATTCTGTAGGTCTAGTTTAGTAATTTTTAATTACGTACTAGAATTGTACGGACGCAGTCGGGAAGGTGGTTCACAAAAATGGGTGTTCTTCAGGCGATGAATGAAGATGTAGCAAGTATGTTGATTTTAAAGATAAAAAGATTGCCAATTCATTAATATCCAGTTCATTATGATTATGGCTATGCTCCTTGTGATGTGATGGTAGAGTCCAACTATAGTATATGCTGAATTAATTAAAAAGTGTTAAATGCGTAAAAGAAATTAAAAAATCTGTATATGTTTGTTTTCAATATTTCATCTGAGAATATTTTAAGTCTTTTAAATATATATTTACTATTATTATTTTCATTGAATTAACTAGGATATGTAGTGTTTGATTACTCATAGCTATGAACCACATCACAAAGAAATTGATACTCTAATTGGCGAGGTAAATGAAAGGCCATAAGCTGACCGATGAGTTTTATAATGATTCAGTTGCTTATTAAGGTTTAGGTTATGTAACACGAACATGCACCTTGTTCGTATGAAATTTTAAGGCATTAATCAATTTTGTCCAAGAGTGACACACGTTTAGAGTTTATGATGAGACGTACATCATAGGGATCAAAAATTGATGTTTTGACGGTGTCTAAGAGTGTTGATGGGACAGATGAAAGAGTTACAAGTCTTGTTCATTTGGCTAGTTTGAAGTACTTGAGATGAAATGTGAAGTATTGGTATAGTATTAGTTATTAAATTGAGAAGTATTAGTTTATGTACTACTAAGTAATGGTTTTTGTACTGGAATATATTGGTTTTTCTGTTATGATGTATTGAAGTTTGTATTGTGCAGTATTGATTTCTATATTGCGAAAAATTAATTTATTTTGATGAAATGTGTTGGTCTTTGTATTATGAAATAGTGGTGTATACTAAAGAGTATCAATTTTTTCTTTCTTTTTTTTTTACTGAAAGTATTAGTGTGATTCGGTGAAATGTATTGGTTTTTGCTGAAGTGTATCGATTTGTTTTTTAACTGAAATTATTACTGTGATTGTATGAAGTGTATTTTCTTTTCTATTGTGATGTATTGGTTCCTCTAATGAAGAATATCCGTTTATGCTAAAATGTATTTTTTTTCTTGGTAAGTATCGTGTGCATGTTTAGTACAAATTATGGATCCTTGATAGGTTTTGAAATTGATTAAAAATTTTTAACACGAAACATGTAATGGAGAGTTATTCGCCAACTAAATAAATTCAGCCGTAAAGATGAAAAATGATTAGGTTTTTCACTTAAAAACATTATGTATTAGTTTTTTTTATGTATAATAAAGTATTTGTGTATGTATTATGAGGTATCTATTTTTGCAATACAATTTATTGGTGTTTCATATGAGTGAAATTGTATCATAAGGGCCACCTAAATAAATTCAGGTGAAAAAATGATAATTTCATGATTAAAACAAAACGCCTGACTAATTGATACCAAAACTAAATTTGATCATAAAATGATTAAAGTTTTAAGGTTTTAGGGTTTAGGATTTTAGGGTTTAGTGGGTTTAAGGTTTGGGGGGTTTAGGGTTTGGCAGGGGTTGGAATTGATGAAGTATTTTAACATGAAAATTGTAATGAGAGTTATTAGGTTTTCTATAATAATGTATTGGTTTATGCATTATGAGGTATCGAGTCTTCTAGATAAATGTATTGGTTATGTTATGAGATCACAAAAGTTTGTGTAAAATATAAGGTATGGAGTTTTGAAATAAGATGTATTGGGTTTTTTATGCAATGTATTTGTGTTCTAAACACGCACTTTAAATATATGAAAACTATAATACGCTTGAATACAAAAACCAATACGCTTGAACATAAAAACCAATACACTTAGCAAATAGCAGATGGAAATACCAAGAACCAAGAAAATAGCAGAGTAGCAAATAATATCACACCATAAAAATACCAATTAAATCACAGTGAATGTCAAAATACACTAGTAAACATAAATATATGAACAACTACCATTAAATTAAAACAATCAAGGATTATGATTTTGGTACCAAACACCATTGATTGATACAAGTTATTCAGTCTTGCTCTCAAGGATACTTTACAACCGGTTCTTGTGACATAGGTTTTTTTTTGTCAAACTAGAAGTGGCGGATTGCTTACTTCCTTCAAAAGAACACACATAATTTTTTTCTATTATTATATTAGCATCATTATTTCTTGTTGTTGTTTTCCTAATACTAAAACCAACTTGTCGTGCATGGCCACAATAAAACTCATAAATATTTTCACAATATTTCTCTTTAAACTAATAAGAGCATTAGATATATGTATGGTATCACCTACATACAAAAAATAAAAATTATCATCATAATAATGCTATTGAATGGTTAATGATAATACTCATTCCAAAAAACTATACAACAAAAAATAAATTATTTTCATAATGTCTAATTATTGTTTACCTTCATCGTTCAATAATATATTATTTATCATCTCTTTATCAACGTTACTTACATCTTTTTCATCACTAGAACCACCAATTCTCACAACCCTTGAATTCAATAACAAAATTAAACCTCAAAATAATACCATGCAGTGACGAAGCATATACATCACATCTCCAAAACCAATACATTATCTAATAATCATAAATAGTTTCAGACGGGTCCGGTGACACTTTACTGTGAAAATTACAACATCCCACAATAATTAAAAAAACACCATGCAATCAGAGGACCAATAAATCACATTTCCAAACTAATACATTATAGAATAATCACTCAAAGTTTCAGACGAGCCGATGATGCTTCACTGTGAAAGTTTCGCCATCAAACAACAACAAAAAAACAAATACAATGTAGTTATAAGACCAATACATCATAACTTCAAAATCTAAAACTTGAAAAATAATTACTCATAGTTTCAAACGGGGTCGGTGATGCTTTACTGTGAATGTTTCGACATTAGACAGAAACAAAAACTAAGTATTATGCAGTCAGAAGACCAATACATTATAGATCTAAAACTAATAGTATATTACCTTCGCCTTCGTTTGATTTTTCGCCCATTTGCTATTCCAAATCACCAATCTCACCTTCAATATCCATTAGTAGTTGTACAATTGGCCAAGACCTGAGAACAACAACAATAACAACAAATTGTGTGAGAAATATGTTAATTAGTTCCAAAACGAAGCACACTACAGTTAAGTCAAAATCATATTAATTTTCTTCAATTAGATGAAGAAGGTGTTTACCTTATGCTGCAATCTCTACGACACTGTTGGGTTTTCGCGGCGGAGATGATGATGGTGTCTTTAGCTAGTTAAGGTGAAGTTCGAATTATAGAGAAAGAAATAGACGACCCGTAACAAGCTATGAGAAGTACGATCAAATAATTTAGGTGATATGGGACACATAGATGTTTTCAATGATGCGATGTAGAGAGAAAAATAAAAGAGGGAGTCGGCGCGATGTAGAGAGAAAGAGCAGAGAGATTTGAGCTAAAATTCTGATGGACGGGACAGGAGTAAGAGATATATAATTTGGATCTAGGTTTAACCCGACCAAACAGATTAGACCAATTAATCTGACCTGAAAAGAGTGTGGCTCAAAAAACTATGATGCTTGTTATGCTAGGAATTCTTGACCATTGAGTATTGCAATTCGGTCTCATAATTTTCTTTCACTTAGCCATGTTGAAAAGGAGATCAATTTTACTCACCCACATTTAACATGAGTAAGTTAACCTACGTTCAATATAACATTTATTTTTATCATTGGAATTGATAACTAGACATTCATTAATAAAAGACTTTTCCATATTACAGTTAAAAAATCATCTTCTTAATTGAGAATACGAAACTGAATTAGGTTTTTCAAATTATCTTTGGTTTTTCAAATTGGTTAAATTAGTTCAATCATTTTGTTAATAATTCGCATGCCACTATATTGTTTTTAGCTAACATAAAGATATATATAAATATTAAGGGAACAATTATCATGAGTTGATTAACTTACCATAAGCCTTTATGTTTGTAAGATTTCATCAATTTTGTGAGAAACAAGAATTTCATCACTCATATTTTCTTGAAATTCTACTTTTTGGGCTTATATTTCTCTAATTAGGACGTCATTAAGTTTCCAGTTTTCTACATAATAATAGATGAATCTAAAAAGGGGAAATAATTGTAAAAATATATTAAATTATAGAGAATTACAACCCATAAGATTTTCTAAATTACAAGTAACCTAATATATTCAAAAAATATTATTGTTAGTTTGTAACCCTTTAAGTTTTTAACTGAATCAAACTTAACTAATACTGTACCCGTGCGTTGCACTTTATTTTATTTTATCTCAAATAATAATACTTGGGTTTGAATGTATTAAAATATTTAAATAAATTATTGTGTATATAGATATTTAAGTTTTATATATATATATATATATATATATATATATATATATATATATATATATATATATATATATATATATATATATATATATATAATCTAATTATTTTTCAAAGATCGAATGGTATTGAAAATGGTATAAAGTGCTTTATAAAAGGATTGTTATTAGATGAAATGTACTCTACAAATTATGAAAAAACTTCCTTGTACACAATATTTGTAGTTTTAATACTACGTTTATTCTCATCAACAATGATCAATATTTTTATACTCTTACGATTGGTCACTCTTGATATAGCAAAGTACAATTGGCCATGACTAAAAATTAACTTCTTTAGGAAAAGTCAACATGAGAGAGAGATTGTTCTTGACATTTGTTGATCGTCGTGGTGTATGGCACGATCACATGAAATTATAGTCGTGGAACTTGAAAGGTAACCTCGGATCAGATAGTTTGACCGTCATATAGGGACCGATAGCAATTTGCACTACTTCCTTGAAGAATCTTAGCATGTACAACATTATCTCCAAGTTTTGTAACAACCAATCTAGTTCTATTACACAATGAAATGATCGATATTTTTCAACAACATGAGTGGAGTTCTAGTTTTTAGTTTTAACTCACGGTTCGATAATCTATAACATTTGATGGTGTTTAGAAACTCCGTTGAGTGGACGTCCTGCAATATGTCAATGTTTACTTTGGATTTGCATGCACTATAAGAGCTAAGATATACTTTACATTTTTCATCATTTTATGACATCATATATTCATTAATCAAATTGACGATATCAAGTGTTGGGACAAGAATAGCACCACCCTTTAAATAAGCGGAGCATTCAGTAGCCTCGTGTTCTTGGTTAACCTCAAAACTATGGTCCATAAATACAAAAAGTTGATCATCGCGTGAACTATGTCTGGTCTAGTACCTTTTGAAATAACCAACAAAATTTGAAGAAAATATCCCCCAAGAACTATTGTTTTACCACCAAATGAAAGATGCCTTTTAGAATTATTTTGCGATCTCATCACATCTTTCAGCGTTTTATCCAGAGCTTTGAAATAATGTGCATGCATCATCAGAGCTTCATCTCAAATAATGATTTGCGCATTCACCATTAATTCTGCAAGTGGAGTTTCAGTAATGATAGAATATGATGAATCTTGATGGAGAGTAAACATTAAATATAGAATGCTCAGCTCTTCCTTTCGGAAGAAGAAGAAAAGCTATGCTGCTAGATATTACATTCAAAATAGTTTTACCATTATATTTTATGTCTACAGAAAGCGTCCTCCAAACAAATAGTTTACTGGTCCCTCCATATCCATAGGCGGAAAATCACCACCCTTGGTCGAATGTACTGTATCCATGACTTTATCATAAATATGACGCTAATGAACATTCAAATTATCAACTAATTTACAATTTTCTTCAATGAGTGTCTCACGATTATATTCCAGTTTTTAAGCAATAAGTCTATTGCGATATGTACTGGTAATAAAATAATACAATAGAATACAACTAATATATTATAGAGGATAATAATAAATATCAATAATTTTTACCTTTGGATTTTGTCAACTTTTGTTGATTGTATAGAATGTCATCTAACAAATCTTCCCATCATTTCTCCCACACTTTTTTGGGATGTGATAAAGATTTTGATGCAAGCAAGCAAGGTTGCAAATAAAGATCTCATAGAATGTGATGATCCCCAATTACTTGCTTTTGATATACCGTCAATATATTCCATCATCTAACAACAATCCTAGAGATTATCATGCATCACGATAAGTAAGGTATTACATGTCGTTAACTTTTTTATATCATCGTGACATTGGGCTTCTCGAATTACATTTAGTAGACACCGAGTATAATTAGGGGTGAGCAGAAAACCAAAAAACCGAACCGAAAACTTCGGTTCAATTCGATTTTTCGGTTTGAGAATTCCAAAAAATTGGTTATTTCAGTTGGTTTGGTTTTTCAAATAAATTTCAGTTCGGTTTTAATCGAAATTTAATTAAAAAATAAAAAACAATGATTTTTATATTACTTGTTATTATTTTTTATTAATTAGGGTTTGGTTTAGTTCGATTAATTATGTTTTAATTAGATTTTCGGTTTAGTTCGGTTTATAGTTTTATAATTATTTCAATTTTCAATTTTTTCAGTTCGGTTAATTCGATTTTAGGCCTAATTTCAGTTTGGTTTGGTTTGAAATTTTATGCAAGTTTTGGTTTTAGTTTATTCGGTTCGCTTGGTTTTCAGCCGAACCGACCGAATGCTCACCCCTAAGTATAATAGTTATCACTTGATTCGGGAGAAGTATAGTAAGTCAGTGCTAATGAGAGAATCTAGCTGCCTAGATGTCCATTCTTTTGTTGTTGAGTTCCAAACAAATTTTTGAGAAAACTCAACATAATTCAAACTCCGTGCTTCCGGATAATTTTTTATTTTATGATGTGTTGATTTACGTTTCACTGCCGCATCCAGCTGAGTATTATCATTATACAATATAGGGGTAATTATTTTTTTCCCCTAGACTATTTCGATTTTTACAGCTTACCATACGAACTTTTTTTTTCCGACAAACTGCCATCTAAACTATGCGCGAATTGCATTTTACCCCCTACACCACTTTTTTGGTGGTTTTGTAATCAAAACTGAATGATGTGGCACAACCCGATTGAGCCACATCATCCGATTTTGATCAAAAAACCACAAAAAAAATGGTGGAGGTGCTAAAATTCAATTCGCGCATAGTTCAGATGGCGGTTTGTTGAAAAAAAAAATTTTGTATGGTAAACTGTAAAAATCGAAATAGTACAGGGGGCAAAAAGTTTTTTTCCCTACAATATATTATGCTATCCTATAAAATGAAATCTCAAACGCATGACAGGTGGAGTGTTATACTAGACTTCATAACCTAATATTCTCCATGTCGTGTCACATGGGAAAATATAACGACAATCGTAATGCATGTTGATCTAATCAATCCTGTTCTCCTCTGCATCCTTATTTTGATAGAACATTTCAGTGATTCTATCGTTACCTTTGTTGATATGTTTGAATAAATATTTTATAGATCTGGATTGGTTACACCATTCAACATTTAAATGAACTCCTTTCTTCAGCAATAGATAAAGATTATATAGAATGACCCACCAGTTGTCTAACTGAACACCATTCTTTGAAAGTTCTTGCAGTATTTCTACATCCATATACTGGGTAACCATCGTTATCGACATTAGTAGCATCTACAAACTTTTTTTGGAAAATATTTTGTGCAGTTTTCATCAACCATGAAAGGAAACGATTTTCGTAAATGACCACATGGTCCATGCAAATTCGATTGAGCAAAATTATATCTTAAATCTTCTTTTTTATCAGAAATTTTAGATGAAATGATTCGATAAAGAGCACCAGCATTTAAGCATTTGTCTTGCTTTGATAGAAAAAGAAATATGTGCATGAGGAAGACATCTCTTTTGGAACTCCACGGTATAAATAACTTAAAACAAAATCATAAAATATAAATCAACAATAAATTAAAAACAATAAATATTAGTAATCTATTGCTCTACATTAAATAATATGAAAACATAAAACTTCTTACACTCACCTTAAATAATTTATCTAAAGATTTCGTTATGACATAAAATCTCTCATCAAAGCGTCAAACTTGATTTTGAAAATCCTTAGAGTTATATCAGGTCGATTCTCTAATTTTAGATTACTTTTATCAAAAATGTGAACAATCTCCGGCCATTTAGGATTGCACGTGAATATAATAAAAAAATTAAGATAACCTTCTCACCAACAAATTTCCATAGCATCTTGGTAATTCTAAATCATAAATTGAGTATCGATAGTAAATGTCGTAGGCAAGACAACATGAGTACCAACATTTAAGCCATTTGTTTCACCTTATAGCACTGCATCAGCAATCCCATTATACATCTCGCTTCATAATTTCTTGATGGGTTCTGAAGTACCACAATCTTGAATATTCAATCATCGCATATCGATCAATTGTGAATTTTTGTGTGAGTTGGTCATTATATAAAAGAGTGGGCACCTCAATCTCTCTTTCATTCAACTAGTAAGAAAAGAACTCACTCTGGCTCACAGATTATCTACCCTTACCTTTAGATTTTCGATGTTCAGAAAATATATATCTTCCATGTAGTTGTCTTTCCCATAAGGAAATAACAATGTATAATCCAAAGTAAGGTACGAAGGATGCAACTCATTGATATGTTTCAAATTACTAGATCTCTTTTATACCCCAATACCCATGTTACCACTTTGAGGATCATGATCACCAACAACAATAGAAAAAGCTCGTCCACTTCTGAAAGATTGTGCTTCCTTCCACCCTTGCCTCTCTCTTAAGTAGGTGCAATTTCACTTCAACAACACCGTCCTCTCTAAATATTTGTTTGACCATTCTAAATGACTTAACCAAATTATCTTCACTATCCAACATGGATTGTAGGTCTGCTGCAATTTCGATATGAAGAGAATTTTTTCCATTGTTGCCTCTGCATAATGAGCAAATAATAGTATAAGTATAATAAAATATAAATATTCCAATGAATTTGAAGTGATTGGTATGTAAATCGTAAATACATACCTAACAGACCTAATTCGATTCTAAACTTCGATACGAATTAAGTATGACGTGAGGTCTTTAGCAATATTTACTTTTACAGGCGGCATTCGCCTTCTTATTTTCATAATTAGTTGGTCTTTTTCCAAATCTATTATAGTTGATGCCATAGTATTCATTCCACTCGATGCTTGTTTTGCGTGGTATATAAGATAGTAACAAAATACATTATTTTTGAGATCAATTCAAATAAAAACATATTGAATCATAATAATATTTGATAAATAACTTGTTGATAATCAATTAAATAAATATTAAATTAATTTGTGTTGCACATTTTTGTATAATCCAATTATAGAAGTGGTCAAAGTATTTGAGAAAAAGTGACAAGTTTGATATTTTTAGAGTCACAATTAAAAAAACTAACAAAGATACGTAAAGAATAATAACAAAAAACTCACAATAAAAAATAAAATAACATATAAGTGAATATATATATATATATATATATATATATATATATATATATATATATATATATATATATATGTGTTGTGTGTGTGTGGTGTGTGTGTGTGTGGTGTGTGTGTGTGTGTGTGTGTGTGTGTGGTGTGTGTGTGTGTGTGTGTGTGTGTTGTGTGTGTGTGTGTGTGTGGTGTGGTGTATAGGAATTGGATCCAATGGGTTCAATTTTAAAATAAGTCCGTAGGGCCAAATCTCAGTCACTCAATAGATTTAGATCTGATGGATGTATTGGCGGAAAGGATAGTTGACTAATAAACATATAACATGTATTATTATTATATACTTGTACTACTAACTGTGCATCATCGAACATCTAAATGTGCATTAACAAACTATGAAATTAAATGTGCAATAAAATTGTTGAAAATTGGCTTGGAGAAACATGACATATAATGCAAACATCGTTGTTATTCTAATAATGCATCAATGTACTTCCAAAATGTGCAGTGAATTTCTATTTTTTATTATTTGTTTTTGGCAATAATTTCAATTAGAACTTTAAATGTACAAATTTATTGGGAAAAATTGGTATGGGTATTGTTCCTTAGGTCGTAAGGAATAATATGGTGTAATTTATTTTGGAAATATTTATATTTTTGGAGACTTATAGAGAGATTTCAATAGAGGAGAATTATTAATTGAGGAGAGAGAAAAATATAAATGACGTAATTTATATTAGTTAATAATATTAATGTTCATTTAAATGTTAATTGATGCATATTTAAAAATCTATTGATGCACATTTAGAAAGACATAGATGTATTTGTCACTCAAACTAATTTATATTCATTGGATCTAATGTATTGGATGATTGTGATTTGGCCCTACGAACTCA